>OVBA01000296.1:0-75630 GCA_900406435.1 Lepidium aucheri
TATTATTAGATCTTGGAATCAATGTATAAATATACTTACTATTTAATTTTTTTTTAACTATTTAAGATTTAATTAAATATAAAATTAAAAAGTAGACTTCACATGAAGTCTCCTCCTAGAAATAGTAGACTACAGGTGAAGTCTTCTTGAAGTAGACTTCATGTGAAGTATCCTTAATCTGTGAGGGGTACAATCGTAATTCAATTATCAAGTTTTTTTTTACTTATTAAGGGTAAAATGATAATTTTCATATCCATATAAGTTAGTTTTGGAGAAAAAAAATGAAAAGGGTACACTTTTGCATTCAAAATTAATTTTTAGGTTATTTTTGAAAAAATCCCTTAAATACATAAACACGTGTTTTGTGTGTAAAGTAACTACCAACCAACAAAGATATTTTATATCCATTACAAAAAACATTCTCTTAAGTATGTAATTAACAGATGTAAGCAAAATTAGGTTAGGTGAGATCTTTGCTTAGTCATCTTTTCTAGTCTTGTATTCGCACCCCCCCCNCCCCCCCCAAAAAAGCAACATATAAAGTCTAAAACTATTTAAAGCTTAATTTATTTTCTTACAAAAAAAAATATTTAGTTGGCATTGATTAGAGTCCTCATTAGTTCACATTATATTCTTATTTTAAATAATAACAAGATTACCAAATTGATCCTTTACGTCACTAAATCAGTTTTGTAGGAACATCAAAGTCATTGACCGTGCCATCAAGAAGCCTCTAAACTTCAAACTTTTCTAATAGAAATAAATTATTATTAGGATTCAAATTAGGAAAAATTAGGGTTTGATCAAATTTAAACACACAATTCACATTCATCTTAATTTATACTTTCACTAAAAATAAAATCTTCATTTGTTGTTCATTCGAAACACCATTTGAAATTTGGGAGGGATTCATTTTCCAAACTAGATCAACAAACGAAATGCTTCATTTAAAACATAGTGAACAATACAAAAAGATGACACTCAACAATTTAGATCACAAACCAAGATAAACAACTACCCCAATATCCCATTTTGCAACTTCGGAACTCTTTGAAGAAACCCTAAATTGATATATCTATATTTTCTTAACCATTTCATATAACTAGCCCCCCTTTTCATTATAAAAACATGAAATTCAAACCCTAAATTGAACTACATCAAAGCACCAGAATTAATATAGTTCATATTGGCCCAAATGTCTCTCGCTGAATCAATCTGATCTACATGACCTCCTCCTCCAATGTTCATCGTTCCGAAGCCCTCTCCATTCATTTGCCATGGAAATCCCCACAAGACCTTGTTTGGATCAGTACCAATTGCAATATCCAAACCGCTGCTGCCATTTCCAAACGCATAACCAGAAGTCTCCTTTTGCTGGTTAGACCCAAAGACACCCTCCACGTCAGACTGATGAGAGCTACCAAAATCCAAAGGAAACCCTAGCTGTGAAGAAGTTCCCGTAGGTTGCTTGTTTAGCAAGGCAAAGGCTAAGCTAAGATCAATCTGTTCATTGTTGTTATACCCATTAAAACTCGCAGCTGAGAAGACTTTCCCCTCGTGAGAGGCCGGTTCCGGTGTGGTTCTAAGGCTTCTTGTCGCTGAAGATGTGGACCGCTTGTTTTTCCGGCAACCTCCACCGACGGGGATGTTCCTTAGGGTTCCGCCTTTTGTCCAATATCTCCGGCATGATTTGCAGAAGTAACGAGGCTGAGATAGACTGTAATTGTTGTAATAACAAAATTTAGTGTTTGTTGAGTCACAACGTGGGCATCTCAGGGCTAACTCCGGTGGTTGTGGTCTAGTCGCCGCCGCTGCGGTCCCCTGTGAACATGATACTCTCATGGCTTCTCTTGCTTTGTTATAACTTCCAAAAACATCCTTCAGAATATAAAAAAAAAAAGTTCACATCAACTAGATTCTAATTTGAAACAGACTAAAATAACTCATAAAGATGTTAGATTCTAACTTACCTGGTTCTGTAACAATTGATCCATAAGAGCTAAATCTGAGAAGCTGCTCGAAGATTGTTATCTATGAGTGTGAGTGTTTTTATGTGTAAGAGAGCGATGGAGATTGTTTCTGAGATGAAGAAGACTGATGGATATGAGTAAAAAACTTAAAGTGAAGCAAAAGGGAAAGCCAAGCATTTGTATATATATACATGAGAATGTGGGAGGAGAGAGACATAAATTGTTTTGGCCTCGATTTCATACAATTTAATAAATATTTGAATTATTTGAAATGTTATAGTATGAAGGATAATGTGAACCTATTCGGAACGTTAATTAGGACAGACCATAAAGCCGCCGTTCTTAATTTTATATGTATATCTCACTCTTCATATAAGTATTTTGTATATATAAAAATTCACAACACAACATTCAAGGTATTCTACGTAAACGTATGAAATTTCGTTTGGTAACATATATATTATATGTTTTTGAAATATTAGATATCTAAAATTAGAAAATAAATCATAATTATATACTTTCTAGTTTGAATTCTTCTCATCAACTAACAAATACAAATGCAATCTGGACAAATTAAGTAATCTCACATATATAAAAACTTGGAAAGTTTCCTAATTATACAACTAAATGTTAAAAACCAGAAATTTAATATTATAATACACTGCAAAAAAAGATTTGTATTGTTACATAATATTTTGTCACAATAACATATATTTCGTTACAAGACAAAGTTATTGTTACGAAGTTGTGACGATTTGCAAATGGTTACAATACAAGTGTGACAAATGTACATCGGTAATAAAATGTCATAATATACTTGTGACGAATAAATGTAGTATTAATTTTGTCAAAAATCGTTACGAAATAGAGTCATAATGATTTATAATAAATAAAATTTCTAAAAACTATATATAAAACATCATAAATTATTACTAATATTCAGAGTCACAATGTAATTATCACAGTAACTCAAATTTTTTTAGAGATAAGTGGTAATTGTGCATCATCTAAACAAAGCAAAAAATAGACTAATCCATTAACAATATTCCAAATTTTGAGCAGAAATCAAACCAAGACTTATACCATGTGTATACTCAACCATCCTTGGTGGACTAGGAAATATTTATATATGTTTCTTCTTCCAAGAGATTCAAATCCAGATGCACCACTAGACTACAAAGCTCTCGGTTAATTAATTAACATTACCAATATTGAATATAGTTATATATAGTCATGCAGAAAACAATAACCTTTAGTAATGAAATTGTAGTTTTGTATATGATTAAAGCAATAATCACATCAAAACCTAGAAGAAACCTATAAAAGAAGAGAAAAATAAAAAATATTGAAGCGTAACTAAAGTCGGAAATCATCACAAAGGTGGCATAGTCATTCCACAATAATGTTCCGGTCAAAATGTTAAAGCAGTGGAATAGAAATAATGATGAGTTACAAAGAATCGTTATCAATTGCAATGTGAAACCGATCCATATCTAATTTTGATGGTATATGAATATATATAGTGGACCGTACGAAAGATGATGTAACGTCCGATTCCCACGCACTCATCTTTTTTTGTCATTTCTATGTTTGTTTATATGTCCCAATGTTCCTCTGAGTTGTCACCACATGGGTCCCATTCTCGTCTTAATGTCTTCTTCTTCCCTTTGGGCCCGACCGTTTCAAGTGACATGACTCCACGAATTTATGTATTTACGTGACTTCTTTGTCGTTAACTCATATATTCTAATTCAACATTCACATACACAGAAAATATTTTTATAATAAGTTCTATTTGTGTAGTTGGTTTCTTAGCGTGAATGTAATAGATATGGACCGTGTAATACACATGTTTATTTTTATTAAATATTGCTTAATATATATTTTGAATAATGTCTTAAAAATTTATACGTTTATAAATTTTGATATCCAAATAAGATCTCAGACGTGAAAATTAATTTAAGTTACTAACTTTTGAAATCCAACTTAATATAATAGGTTATAATAAGATTTAACACGTAGAAAAATCTCGTTGATTACTAACTTTTGAAAACCAACTATGTATAATATCATATCCATAGTTTTGGATGGTTGAATTTGACACGTGGAAGAATCCGTTTATTACTAACTTCTAAAACTCTATTTTATACAATATTTTTTTAGGTTAATAATTCTTTTTAGATTTGGATAAGCTAAATACTAAAGAAATCTATTTAAAGATTTTTTATCTAGTTTTACAAAAATAAATAAATCCAAAAGAATTTCGGATCATTCAATTTGACACGTGGAAAATTTTATTAATTACTAATTTTGAAAAACCTTTCTTTATATAATAAGATTGACCAGCCTATTGGCCAAGTTCCTGCATAATCAGGCAGTAGGATACGATCCCGAAACGTGCAAATGTGCCTGCTTTTAGTGGACTTACCACCTGTCACTACGATAAAGACCACTTGCAATCGCATAATAATAGTTATCGGTTGATAATGACTTTTTAGATATTTTTCTTTATTTTATCGTAAAATTAATAAGAAAATTGCAGATTTAGTTTTCACCTTGCATTGTCTTAACCCTTTTTACATCCATGTTTTTCAAAATAGTTACTCTTTATTTTGATAGAACCCACAAAATATTTCTATTTTTGTCAAAGCATATTCAGCTACTTTCTGTTTTCTCTTCATCAAAATTTTTGCCATTTTACTTTATATACTTTTTCTATAAAATAACTGACAATGATTTGCTGAATATAAGTGTACTTATGGATTTTAAGATACACATTTGATGATATGATAGAACCTAAGTATGTGGTATTTCTTTTTCTTTTTTAAGTATGTGGTATACTATTCTGCATTGGATTTGTAAATACATAATAATGTATATTGAGTTAATGATTACAATCTTGCGAGAATAACAAATCAATTAATAATAGTGAAGGAAAAAAATCAAATAATTAATAATACTGTCTATATGTCGAAAGATAGGTGGTCTATTGGTAGGCCACTTTACAAATCTTCCTATATGCGAATTCGAGTTTTCTTAGATGTAAGGAGAAGGAATAAAAGAGATTTTAGGATATGAAATTTGGCTATGGATCGGGTCTTGTCGATCCAATTATAGTAAAGTTAACAAAAAATAATAATAATAATAATACAGTCTATGGTAAGTACGCATAATATACAAGAAATTGAAAAACAATCATCGAGATCGACTAAAAACAAAATACTTGTTATAATATCATATAGGAAATTGTAACAACTGACAAAAATAGTTTGAAAATTGACAGAATAACAAAGAGAAAAAAAGTAGGTCAGTTACCGTTTACTGACAATTGTCATTTTAACCTTATAATCTAGATACTCCAATAATATTTATTATTAAGAAACATTGCTATTATTACGTTTTTATTTGTGTTGTACGTTTATCTTCAAATTTGTAGGTTTATATTAATAGTTATCATTGTAAATATCCAGAACCGCATCTTATTCATCCTAATTCTCCCATTATTTATATATATCGAACTTGTTATATGTATAAACAAAACATTATACTGCTAACTGTGACATTTACGTACAAACAAAACATTATAGTGCAACCTATACGTACAAACAAAATATTATATTGCAAATTGAGTAGGGGTAAATGAATAAACAAAAGTTGGATTGCTAATTTAGGTTTTGCAATTTTCATTTAGCTAATTTGAGAGGTATCTTTTGCTATTTGGCAAATTCACCCTATTATATATTTATATATGTATAGATATATAGTTGATTTCTATGATATATAAATTTAAAAAATGTGAACATATAATACTCTTAGTTACATTGTTTTTTGTTCATAATATATTTAAATACTCCATGAAAGAGTAAAAGCAAAAAGTAGGCCAGAGGATGTGTACCTCATGATGAATTTATACTATCCGATGGGGATTCGAAGTTCATAGAGACACAAATCACACTACAGTCGTCTACATGCACATCGGTTTTTGCAAAAGTGACTTCTATGAAGACCGTGATTTGGTCTAAGGACCATATCCACACCAAATCATATTTAAACCCTGTGTCGTGGGACATTGAGAATGAGTAATCAACTCATACTAGTACTATTATACTACTATTATCATTGGTTATTCCCTAGTAGTTTTTTGTTGGTCTACTACAAAAACATGTTTGTTGATCTACTACAAAACATGTTTGTTTCTTTATGACAAAAACGAAAAAGTAAGTGTATCAATGGAAATAGATACGAATCAATCATTAGTAGTTTTGGTCGGAGAGACGAATTTATCATATAAATCATTTCCACATCTAAGGTATATTTCAAATTTGTAGACACTCTAATCAAAACGAACATCTTTTATAGGGAATCCGTCGTTCCAGATGGGTTTCAAACGAATAATTATTTCATTATTCATACTGATAATATGGATTCTCATGACACATAATATAGATTATCAAATTGCGAAAGATATGTACGCATGGGGTCAAGAAACAGGAATGAGAGTGACATAACATGAATCTTCCATTCAAAATCAACAGTTCAGGAATCGAACATTATAATTTACAGTATACATTAATGGAAGTGGTGGGACCACCAAACCCAAAATATAATTGGAAACAAAAGCATTAGAGTTTTGGGTTGACCAGTCAAAGTTGTAATATTTTCAGTTGCTTTAGAGTCTTGGGTAATAGACAGAGTGACAAAATTAGAATTTCTTGGGTAATAAAAAGATGTTAAAGCAGATCGTATTGATAAGAGAGCTCTCGTATAATTAGGAATCATGTTGCAATCGATCTCGGCATGATGTATGTATTATATCAACCGTACAATTTTCCTTTTCTTTTAGAAATCTTTTGAGAGAATTTTCACAAATACTATTAAAGAAGCATAGACCACAAACTATAAACCAATTGTGATTTCATAAAGTTAATTATCTTCAATCCATGCAATTTATAATTTATCAGTTCTACTTACTATAAAATGTAAAACAAATTTAGAAAATTGATATCCTTTGTGTTTAATGTACATGTATAATAACTTAAAAAGCTTGTGAAAGTTTTAAAATACCCATACATTATAATTAATATGAATAAATAATAAGGTTAAATAAAGAAAACAAGTCATATTTTTATTTTAAAAATCTAAAACATAGTGTTTTTTGAAAAAAGGTAAAGTTAAACATTTTATGTAATGAAATTCAAGGAGAATTTTTATTTGAAAATTACTTTGGTATAAATATACCGTAAGAAAATAGCCGATTTGTGATTGAAAAAAACGTTGTATAAGCATCGCAAAAAGCAATTTGAGACGCCTTTGTGACGCCAAGTAATATGTCGCAATTCGTTAGTCGCAAAGGTAAATCCGTCGCAGGTCCATGGCTAAACATGCGACAGAAGAATGGTGTCGCTAATTCATAGTAAACACCTCCTCGCAAAAGCGTAGCATCCCTTGCGACGTATTCACGACGTTAGGTACAACGTCGCTTCTACAATATTTGGTATTTCCTATGTTTCTACGAGGCTTCTTGCGGTTTCGGAGGTTGCAACGTTTTTGTGAGGACAATATCTTGCGACGATTCTGTGATGTATACTTTTGTGGCTGTTTTGCGACGTTGGTTTTGCGACATCTTTGCGACAGCATTGCGATGTCTACTTTGCGACAGGTTTGCGATGGAATATTATTTTTGAAAAAATATAAAAACAAATTTTCTTATTAAAAATTTTTAAATTAGCGGGGAAAAAATTTTAAAATTCGAATAAATTTTAATAAAATATTTTACAAAAACTTTTTTAAAAAAAACTAATCTGCGTTCCCCAAACCGGATTCCGTATCTTCAGCACTTATATGCGCAAATACATTAGCTAACTTTGGATCCTTCTCAGCCATGTAAGTCCACAATCAATCATAGGTCGATATTTTCTTTTTTGCTTTAGCTAGCTCATCGTTCGTCCGATCTAACTACTCCGCCTCACGATATACTAACTCTCTCAGATTATTAGAAGCTCTAGATGATTGAGAGAATCCTTCGGGCGATATACACTGCTCAACTTTGGCCCGAGTGAACCGATTCTAAATAGTCTCCCTTTTTTACGAGGAGCGATCTAATAAAAAAAATTTAACATTAGTGTAATAATTAATTATAAACAAAAGAAAAGATTTAAAACAAAATTTTACCTCTGCGTATAATTGGTTCTTCTGTGCAATGGAAATTCCACCAGAAGCAAAACTTTCTTCACCGCAATCCTGAGTTAGTTCCTGCATCTTCATAGTAACATCGTTGTAGAGCTTCTCCGCTTTCTTGTTCACAAACACTCCAAGTTTATTGCGCTTGGTATTATATAGAGTCTTCAGCATATCAGGGTGAGTATCTCTTGATGCCTCTTGCTAAAAGTATTGCAAAAGCATATACAATTAGAATAAAATGTTAAATAATATACTAATATCAATAAATTAAATTTCAAATATTACTTACCTCTTGGCGAGCTCGGGTGATGTTACTCAAGTTTTACCATATATCTCTACTGCAAGTGCACATCGATTCGAGTAGTAATCTAGGGATCATATCAACAAGGAAAAAGTTATCACACTATCAATTCTAAAACAAAACTAGAGCTAAAACAAAAGAAAGCTGGTTGTAAACTGAAATGAAATAAAACTAACGATTAATAATCAATGAATTAAAACACCAAACTTAGGAAGTTCATCAGAAAACAAGGAAATTCGAATCAGGAAACTATTCAGGAATTATTCATTCAACAATCTCGACTCAGACATGGATTTATAACTAATCCACTATCGTGGTATCAATTACTATATCCAGCAACCTAGTGATCCGAACTATAGTTGGTACCAAGAAGCTGATATGCATTATTTATCGGATCTAATAAGTCCACAATCAACCTTAACATCAACTATCACGGTTAAAGATTGATTGCTCACCTAAGGAGGGTCCAATTCCTAACAAGCTTTTGGAATGTTAGGTAATCTAAGATCATAGATTAGTTAGCTACTCTAATCTAAGCATTAAGGTTATCGATTAGGTGGAGAACACATCAAGCCATACCTATTTGTTCCTAATTCATCAATTCCATACAACCCCAGAAAATCCTAAACTTTATTAGGGAACTACTCAGACATGGTGAAGGAAATCATATTACAAAATATAATGAAAAACATAAAAATAAATTGTATTGAAAGAAGAGTGTTTAGAATACTTCTCCAATTGTGTGAGGATCAAAAATCTTCTCCCAAAAACTCAAATACAAGTTCTGATCACGTAACAATGGTTGTTCTAAAAAAATGTAAATTGATCTTATATTGGTCCTAAAAATTGTAGGTGTAAAATAGGAAATATTAGGTTTTCTCCTTATGAGCTTCGAGGATCGATCGATCAAGGGTATGGATCAATCGATCAAGGTTGAATACTCGATCTTCCAAAAGGTCTTGGTCGATCAACGGATCTAGCATAGCTCTTGTTGAACATTGAGGATTAATCGATCAAGGGTGTGGATCGATCGATCGCTGCTCTATGGCTGAAATTCTAAAAACAGCTCTGATTCATCCTTAACCAAGCTTTGAAGGTATAATCTGAATTTAACCTGTTTTCCACTTGAAAAGATACTAAAAGCAAACAAACATTCTGAAAATATGTGAATTAATGAGCTAAAAGCTGATAAAAATGAGGTATATCAATTCCCCCAGACTTAGCTTCTTGCTTGTCCTCAAGCAAAGAAAGTAAAGGCCGAAAGAAAGATTCCACTCCAAAGAACTCATTCGTCATTAGAACACTGCATATCAATATCATAGTAAACCACAACACACTTATCTATCAGAATCGAGACCACCTTGTACTTCACCCAGACTTTGACAACTACCCAAGCTGAACTCCACAATCCAAGCAAGTAATCTAAGTTCAACATATCGACTTCCTAAAGCTTCTAAGTGCGGTCTCATCAAGGGAATATCGATCAAAGGACACATGGATTCTTTTCCAGCCATAACATGAACACAAAACAATCTTCCTATGGTTCCTTTCTTCTCATTTTATTCACTTTGCAGCCGATTTCTCCCTATTTACCTAGGGTATCATTGTATTTTTTTTATCCGCTGCACAACCAATTTCTCCCTACTTACCTAGGGTATCACTGTTTTTTATTGGTTTTAGTAACTCAAGAATGTAAGCAAGAGTAGCATCATTGGAGTTTTCCTCAGTCTACTAACATTGCATCCAATTTTGTTTTATAGTTACTTCAGAGATGCCAATTTATCACAAACACTTTAAAATGATTAAGAGAGGGTAACCATACTCACACAGATAAGTCTTTCAGGACTGAAAAGAGGAATCCGATCCGATGCATACTAATCCCCTTGACAAAAAGATTAAGTCAAGTTAGGGGGTGAAGCTGACACAAGTCCATTGAAAAACTGACATGGATATGGGTGGTACTGAAGTAGTGTCAAGTCTCTAGGTTTTCCACTAGTCAATCGATCCCTGACAAACAAGCATTGATGGTACTTAGTTCATGACATGCAACAATCCTCAAAAATCATAGTCCTAAGTAATCAGTTTTTAGACATCAAAAAGATAAAAAGTAATCAAAAAGTGCATTAGTAACAACAAGCATCCTCTCCCAGACTTATTTCACACCGTCCCGGTGTTATAACAAGATTGAGAAAGAAAAAATCACATAAAAAGAGCAAAAATCAGGAATATCAAAAGAAAGGAATGAAAACGATGAACCTGTACCCTTGATCGATTGATCTCCACCGGTGAGCGATCGATCAGGGTTTAATCGAGCTATTGATCAATTTAGGATTAATCTATCGGTTGAATGTATGAAGCATGGTATACTTGATCAATCGATCCAATGTGCTTGGTCGATCGTTCAATCAAGCATTCGTCGAATGGTTCGTATGATTAATCGATGTGGGTTTTCCAGGCCGATGAACCGATCGCGCGATAGTCCACTATCCATTCGTGATCGATTGATCGTTTGACAGATCGATCGATCGCTTCCCTTTTCCTGAAACCAAACAAAATGAAAATAGCAAAACACAAGAACAAAAGAATGCAAAACAAAATCTAAAAGCGTACTAGTGGGTTGCCTCACACTCAACTCTTGTTTAAAGTCATTAGCTTGACTTGAAGGCCCTTAGTTCAATGTAACATTAGTCAAGGGAATGGAAGTCTCCTTGCCATGTACATATCAGCACAGTAATGCTTCAAACGTTGGCCATTCACAACAAACTCACCTCCCTTTCCATCGAACAATACTACAGCTCCATAGGGGCGCACTTCCTTGATGGTGAAAGGTCCTGACCACCTTGACCTAAGCTTTCCAGGGAAAAGTTTCAAACGAGAATTAAACAAAAGGACCAAATCATTAGGAGCAAAACTTCTACGAAGTATACGCTTATCATGTGATGCCTTTGTTCTTTCCTTGTAGATCCTCGAGTTGTCATAAGCTAAATGTCTGATCTCTTCTAACTCATGTAGGTGCAAGGTTCTTTGTTTGGCTGCCGGCTTGATGTCATAGTTCAAATGCTTTATAGCCCAATTAGCCTTGTACTTGAGCTCAACCGGAAGGTGACAAGACTTCCCATAAACTAAGTGGAATGGGGTTGTATCCAAAGGAGTCTTGTAAGATATCCTATATGTCCAAAGAGTCTCATCGAGTTTTGTAGACCAATCCTTCCTTGTCGAACAAACAGTTTTTTGTAGAATGCTCTTGATCTCTCGGTTTGAAACTTCAACCTGTCTACTTTTCTGCGGGTGATACGGTGTAGCCACTTTGTGATGAACTACATACTTCCTTAGAAGACCATTGAATGTCTTGTTAATGAAGTGAGAACCACCATCATTGATAACAACTCGCGGAACACCAAACCTAGGAAAGATAACATGCTTGAACATCTTCAGCACAACCTTAGCATCATTATTTGGGCTGGCCATCGCCTCATCCATTTGGAAACATAATCGACTGCTACAAGGATATACTGATTCCCTGAAGAACTCGGAAATGGTCCCATGAAATCAACTCCCCAGACATTGAAAACCTCAACTTCAAGTATAAAATTCTAAGGCACCTCATTCCTCTTACTAATTTTCCCTTGTCTTTGACATGAGTCACACCTTGTGATGAAAGCATGAGCATCTCTGAACATGATGGGCCACCAAAAACCAGCATGTAGTCCCTCTGAAACTATCTTGAAGGTTGCAAAGTGTCCTGCATAAGAAGAACCATGACAATGAAACAAAATCCCTGAAACATATCCTTGGTTACACATCGTTTGAAAATTCCATCAGCACATTGTTTGTAAAGATAAGGTGCATCTCAGTAGTAGTGTCTAACATCATGAAGGAACTTCTTCTTCCTATAACCGTGAAATGCAGGAGGCTCAACATCTGCAGCCAAGTAGTTAGCAATCTCACCAAACCATAGTGTACCTGGAACCCGCAAAATATAAGTAGATGAATGAGCTCGTCTCGATGTTGTATGAATGGAATAGACCTGCTCTTTGCACAAACTATCATCCAAAGGTACTTTGTCATCCAGTCGAAGCCTTGACAAGTAATCAGCTACTCCATTCTCTATGCCATGTTTATCTCGGATCTCAAGATCGAACTCCTGAAGGAGGAGAACCCATCCAAGAAGTCTAGGTTTCGCATCCTTTTTAATGAGAAGATACTACAATGCTACATGTTCTGTGTGAACAATCACCTTATAACCAACCAGATATGACCTGAACTTTTTGAATTTAAAGAAAATAGCTAACAATTCCTTCTCTGTTGTAGCGTACTTCCTTTGAGCATCATCCAAAGTTGACTAGCATAGTATATCACATGCAGTTTCTTGTATTTTCTCTGCCCCAAAACAACCCCAACTGTATAGTCAATTGCATTACACATAATCTCAAACAGTAAGTTCTAATCTGGCGACTGCACAATCAGTGCATTTACTAAAGCTCCCTTCAATGTAAGGAATAGCCTATTGCTAGATGATACTTACGAAGTTTGCATAACAGTAAAGCAGTTTCAGCATTGTTCAACTTAGCATTGATAATAACATGATAAGTCGAATTAGGCCCAAGAAAATCATACCTTAGCCCTGCATGAAGTGTTTTAAGATCGACCTTAGGAGCCTTGAGTTTGCTCCAAGGATTGTCCAGAGAAGATGTGATCGATGGCTTAGGTGCATCCAAGGCTAAGTAAGCGACCATCCACTCAATTATTTTGCTCGAATCCAATATCTTGGCATAAGTGGCTGCTTCTTCATAGAAACCCATACTCTGATTCTATTCCTGTGAGTACAATATCGAAAGAATCCTTAGTTAAAATCTCAGCAGTCACTTGATTTGCGATTTCCTCAGAAGCATCGACCATAAATGTCATCCTGTTAAGCATTGGCTTCTTCAGCATTCTGTCCATCTCAAATCTCATAACTATATCACCTAAATGGAGGTTGATTCTACCATTCTTCAAATCAATCATTGCTCCTACACTCCTGAGAAATGACTTCCCAAAATCAAAGGATTCTTAGGTTCTTCATCGAGTTTGAGAACCACAAAGTCTGTTGGCACAAGAACATTCCCAATCTTCACATGCAAATCCACAAGAATACCAATTGGGAGTTTGACCAAACGATCATCAACGATCAAAGAAATCATAGTACTGTTGAAATCTGTATACCCAAGGTGTACTACTACAGAATATGGCATTAGGTTAACACTTGGACCAAGGTCACAAAGGGACTTTGCAATCACAAGAGAACCAATCTCTATCGAAATCACTAATCGTCCAAGGTCTTCTTCCTTTTTGGGCAGCTTATTTTGAAGTACATTACTGCAATCCTGAGTGATCATCATAACCTTCTCTTTCCCTGTAAACTTGTTTGTCACCAGCCCCTTTACATAGCTCTTAAGAGATGGAATCATTTGCAAAGCATCAACAAAAGGTAACCTCACATTCAAATCCGCAAGCATCTTTCTGCACTTAGCAACTTCCAAATCTTTTCGAGACTTCTTTGGTGGTACAGGGTATGGAGGCTTTGGCACATAGGTCCTTTCTAGAACAATAGCTGATCTCTAACTCGGAACCACTGGGTCCTGTGGAGTTTGCTTTGGCATAGCATTCTATTCAGCGATGTCGATCGATCGATCACCCATGGGATCGATTGATCGTTCTCCCTGTAGATCAAAATTGTCCCTTTTTCCTTTATCTTCCTCATCATCCTCAATATCTATCATCATATCCTTTCTTGATGGCTTCCTCACAGGAGGTTCTAGGTGCTTACAACTCCTTAATGCCACAGCATTACACTCTTGGTAACTATCATAATGGAAAGGAGATGAAATCGATTGTTGTGCCTGAGCAATGACATAGTCATACTTTGAGTTAAATTCTGTATACAGCCTATCTACCCTTGCATTCAACTCAGACGTGGCATGATGTTGTCTATATATGAGTTGCTGTAACATAGACTTAATTTCGTCTTGACTACTACCTGAGGAACTCTTTGGTGTAGATAGTTAACTAGACGATAAGTAAAAGTTGTTAGACATCAATGTTGAATCTGAATACCCTGTATCCATCTCTACTTGTGTCTCACAGTTATGCACATCCCTCTTCTTCTTGACTCCACTTGTTGCAATGAATTCATCCAGCTTCTCACTAATCCCATCAATCTTATGTGACAGGAAACTACTTGATTCATCATCGCTAAAGGGTTTCTTATCCATGCTTAGATCACTTGAACTTGCAGCCTGATTGTTGATCAAGGCATAGGCGTTCTCCTTTATTTTGGTCATGAAATCTCCCTTGCTTGCTGTATTCAACAATCGCCTATACTCCTAATTTACACCTCCATAGAAGAATGTCAAAATCTGATCATCACTAAACCCATGATGCGGAAAGTCTCTCTTATATCCTTTGAAACGTTCACAAACATCATTAAAGGACTCATCTTCATGGTGTTGGAAGTGTGAAATCTGATTTTTGAGCTGATTGGTTTTAGCTTTGGTGATCTAAGAAGGTATCTCTAATCTCATCCCAAGAAGTCAACGAAGCTGGGGGAAGATACTTGATCCACCTCAAACCTTTACCTTCCAATGAGAACTTGAAGAGCTTGCATTTAGCATAATCCTCAGGAATCCCACTTGGTGTTGTAGTGCTACATATTTCTTCGATGTTCTCTATGTGATCCATCGGGTTTTCAGCTGGAAAACCATGGATTGGAAACTGCCTAATCAGTGCTATCAATTGTGGGTTCAACTCATAGGTAACCCCATGCAATGGAGGTACAGAAATCGCTGATCAATTATGGTAGTGAATATGAGGAGTATCCACTTTCCCGATAGCTCGGTGTTGAACCTTTGTATCTTGTTCTCTTTTCAGCTCTTCTATCTCTCTCATTAACCTTTCCACAGTAGCTTTCTGATCCTGGTCCTATTGACCATTCATGACAACCTCAGGATTGTCCATAATAGTCATACCCCTGAGAAACAAAAAACAAAGAAACAAAACAAATATAAATAAAAGATGTCTTAGACTAAAATTCAGTAGTGAATCGAAAGGCGAAAATATTTGTCCCCGACAATGGCACCAAAAACTTGATGTTACTCAGGTTTTACCCTATATCTCTACTGCAAGTGCACAACAATTCGAGTAATAATCTAGGGATCGTATCCATAAGGACCAAGTTATCACACTATCAATTCTAAAACTAAACTAGAGCTAAAATGAATAGAAAATTGTTTTAAACTGAATTGAAACAAAACTAATGATTAATAATCATTGAATTAAAGTACTAAGCTTAGGAAGTTCATTAGGAAACAAGGGAATTTGAATCAAGAAACTTTTCATTAAATATTCATTCAACAATCTCGACTCAAACATGAATTTATAACTAATCCACTATCATGTTATCAATTACTATATCCAACAACCTAGTGATCCTAACTATCGTTGGCACCAAGAAGATAATATGCATTATCGATCGGGTCTGATAAGTCCATAATCAACCTTAACATCAGCTATCGTAGTATAGGATTGATTGCTCACCTAAGAAGGGTCCAATTCCAAACAAGCTTTTAGAATGTTAGGTAATCTAAGATCATACAATAGTTAGCTACTCTAATCTAAGCATTAATGTTGTCGATTAGGTGAAAAACATATCAAGCAATACCTATTTGTTCCTAATTCATCAATTCCATATAACCCTAGATAATCCTTAACTTGATTGGAGAACTACTCAGACATGGTGAAGGAAATCATATTGCAAAATATAATGGAAAGCATAAAAGTAAATTGTCTTTAAATAAGAAGGTTTAAAATTCTTCTCCAATTGTATGAGGATCGAAAATCTTCTCTCAAAAACTCGAATACAAGTTCTGATCATGTAACAATGGTTATTCTAAAAAATAATGAAAATTGGTCTGTTATAGGTCCTAAAAATTGCAGGTGTAAAATAGGAAAAATTAGGTTTTCTCCTTGTCAGCTTCGAGGATCGATCGATCTATCAAGGTTGAATGCTCGATATTCCAAAAAGTCTTGATCGATCAACGGAATGAGTGTAGATCTTGCTGAACATCAAGGATCAATCAATCAAGGGTGTGGATCGATCGATCGCTGCTCTACGGCTGAAATTTCAATAACTGTTATGATTCATCCTTAATCAAGCTTTGAGGGTATAATCCAAATTTAACCTATTTTCCACCTAAAAAGACTCTAAAAAGCAAACAAACATTCTAAAATATATGAATTAATAAGCTCAAAACTGATAAAAATAAGGTATATCATCGGGCTTTGAACGAAGTCCGTCCCGAGCAATGTCATAACTAGGTTAATCATCAACACCAGCACTCGTACTATTACTTCCTGCACCCAAACTATACCCCTCTCTATGTGAAAACCAGACATAATAATTTAGAGTAAATCCTCTATTATATACATGTCGTTTCACCATATCGATATTCAAATATTTCTTGTTCCCACACTTTAAACATGGACAAAAGATGTTATTGTTATTTGGAGTAAATGGGTTATTAGCCGCCTGATTTATGAATGCTTGCAACCCCTCTCGAAACTCCTTTGTCACTTCTCCGGTTTTCAGATCTTTTATTATACATCCGTCGTCGTAATACAAACACTTCATGTTCTGACGTCATTTATTTTTCTTTCAGGAAACTTTTTATCCCAAATTCTTTTTTTCGAATTTTTTTTTCTCTCAATATTTTTTCTCTCTTAGTTTTTGTGATTTGGTGTGAAGATAACATCTCATGGGGGTCTATTTATAGGTAAAAGAGAAAATTTTGTTATGGAATTGCGATGTAAACTACTTACCTCGCAAAACTATCGCAAAAGCCTCTCATGTTTTGTAATAAAAAAGTATGTCGCAGAAACTTTTCAACTTTGCTACGCATTTGTGAGACTATACAATGCGTCGCATATCTCTTGCAAATTCACCGCAAAAACATCGCAAGTTTGCGGTATTGTATATCTATCGTACGTTTGCGACATATTTGCAACGCGAGGTAATTCGTCGCAAAGACGTCGCAATTATGTAGCATTTTTTTACGATAAAATTTTATTATCACAAAAAGCCAGTTTTCTTGTAGTGATAATAGCAAATTCGAACGTTTAATCTACAACATTGGTCAAGATTTGAAAACTAAAAATTTAATTAAAATGTGATAATTCTTTATTCATAATTATGCTCATTATTGTCTTTAATCTGCCTTCAATGATTGTGTCATTGGTGTTTAGTTGATGCCTTGATGGTCTAAGTAAATGATGAAGTCGGAAGACTTTATTGCTGCTTTGTTAAATCAATGACAGCGTCAAGTTGGTCCATCTCATAATTACGATATAGAAAATATTATCCACGTAAATATTAATTATACTACAAATTTTAATATTAACGGAGTAAGTGGCTATCGTTGAAGTTCTGATAATAACAGTAACTATGGTAGCTACATTGAAAAGTTTAGCACATGCGTAAATCCGGCAGTCACATATTTGATTTTTGGCTAAACAAAGATGATATTCAGTGTAAAATTTGGAAATAGACTATATTGTCATTACTGTCTCCTAGAGACGATTTCTTTATATATTAGTTGGGTTTCAGGCTAAAATTTCTTGGTTAAGTACCAAATTTGATACAATTTGTTTTTTTTTTTTTTGGCACTAATTCTCAGTAAACAAGAGGGAATAAAAAATTCCGCAAAGTAATTTGGATTCCTTTAAAAGTATTAAACGGTAAAGTGATTAATCTAAGACATAGTATCATAACAGTTAATATTGCTTGACTAGTTTTAAAAATATTACAATTTATGTTTTATTTTCAAAAATTGCCAATAATTCAAAATCCCACACGATTTAGGTTTATGAAAGTCTATGAATAAAACATCTGACTATTAACTCAACCTGAACATTAAAAAATTCCTTTTGAACTTCAAATTTTGTAGTACTTGTACAATGTGTTCAATATGAATCATATATCAGAACATCATTTGACATATTATAATATTTGTATTTATAAACTTTTATTTAACAAGAAGGTAAGTCAGACCATGTACATTAGTGAACCTTTTTATTGGGCTTCACTAAAAGTTTTTAGTGGGATCACAAAAAATAATAATAATAATAAAACGAGCCAATCAGAGCAAGCCACATGGCGAACTCGGGTTCACCAAGAACCTCCACTTATGTAGATGCTCTCAGGAGTGAAGTCCAAAAGAAGTTGAAACTTAGGTTTAGACTACACAGATCGTACAAAATGACAGGTGAAGCAAGTAAGAAACCCTAATTTGTGAAGAAAAACAGTTACTCAATAATTAAAAAGAAACAAGAGTTGATGAAGAGTGATTGGTCGGCTATAAAAGTGGGACCCAAATGCTGGGTAATGGAATGACACGTGGTCGCATGAGAAAGGAATAAAATTGGAGAAAATCGAGTAAAGAAGAAAGAATGATAAGTGAGAGAGAGAGAAGCAAGTGGTCGTAGCAGCAACCCTGATTGTCTTTGATTTCATGTTCTGTCTCTTTCACTCTCAATGTTTCAATTTTAAACTCACACTTTTCTTTTTTTTTACTCATTTACTACATTAAACATTCGACCCCAATATATATCCATTTCCAACTGATTCCTGACAAAAATAAACACTTCAACCCAATTCTATTTTACTCTGGTTTGGTTCTACTGTTGATCCATCATCTACTAAGGAAAAATTACTACCTAATACATGTTTCAAGCTAATGGGTTCGGCTGAGTAATGACTATTATTATGAGTTATTGTAAGATTAATGTGATGAAATGCTATATATATTTGTGACCCACCTATAGTTTTTTGATCGTCTAGCTTTATTAATACTTCTATATAGTGTATTTCAATATTATTTTCATGTGTTTTAGAATTTATTTTAATTTATTTTATGCTCGACAAACTTTAATATTCGTAACGAGTCAAATCCGTTTAAATCATCTTTTTTGGTATCAAATATCAGATTTTATATTTATACTGAATTCAAGTTTTTGACATATATACAAAGATAATAAAATAAACAGAAAAAAGGAAAAACATGATAAACTGAGAAATAATAGAGCAACCAAAACGAAGAAGTGGAGTGGATCCGGAATACCAAGGTAGTCAAATCATCTTCATTGTATAAAAAAGCTTCGTTCTTGTAGTAAAAGTTATACAAAAAACGAAATCCTCTAAATACATGTTATAACTATATAAGTTACCCTTTGGATTAGAATTGTTTTTGTTTGGTTTTAGTAATACAAAAATTGCATTATTATTTTAACGTATAGTGAGAACACTAACGTGTATAATAAAAATAAAAATAAAAAGAAGATTATAAGATCGGATTAGGGATTTGAGGCGCAATTTCCAAAGGGACCCGCATATATTCTTGCCTCTATCTTCAAGCAAAGCATCAAAGCGTAGATTCCCATGCACCCCTTTCTTTTTTCTTTTTTTCTTTTTTTTTTAATATCTTCTATCCAAGCTTTCTTTTGTTTGTTTCTACTTTAGTGTCAATTTCTCTCGATTTCACAAAATTGGATTCGTTTTCACGATCTACTCAATTGCTACTTCTTCTAATCTGCTCTTACTTAACTACTTTATCATATTTTTCTTTTACTTCTTTATATAAAAGTCTTTTTTTTTTCATCTATAACTAAACAGTTTTCTTTTTTGTTAAAAATTCTATAATTTTTTTTTGTTAAAGGGTTTTTTATGAAGAAATAGAGTTTACAGAGGGAGACATATCAGCATTACTAACACTGTAACCGAACAGAAAAAAAAAGCAGAAAAATAGAAAAGAAAATACATCCCAAACCTTTAATGGACCGAAGCTTAAAATCAAAGGATCCAAAGAGGTCCAAAAAAACCCAAACCTTTTGCAAACCCTAATCTGAGACGTGTTACCGCTGATGGGCAAACAACACTTCCGCCCCCGCAGAGAGAACAAAAGCCTTGAATCTTGAACCTCCACATCCACCTGAAATCGCAACTAGGATCCAAAACTAGACTCGCCGACCTTTCAAGAATATATAGATGAGGGTGAAAAGAAAGAATCGCCGAAAAAGAAAAGAAGAGGAGAGGAGAGGGTAACATAACCGCCTCCAAGAGTCTCTTTCAAACACCTTGCCTCCTTTAACAAGGCCTTACTCGAGATCTGTAGAGAACCATACCGCCGCCGCTTGTCGGGTTTCAGATCTTGTCGCCGTCCTCAAAGCGACCTGCTGACTCACCGAACCACCGCTTGAACCCTACTTCCATCATCTTTTCTCCGGATCACTTCGTCGAGACCACTCCTACTACCTCTAAGCGCAACAGAGATCCAGAGCCAAAACCCTAGGAAGAACCGCCAGAGAGGTGGGCTAGAAACGACACGGCCCCGGCTTCATCCACGTTAGAACCGGTTTCATGAGATTCCTTTCCCTCAGACACCGGCTTTATCCACGTTATCACCGGCATCACTCCTCCGACGAGAACTTACTTCTTCAAAGATGTAGAGATCCGCCATCAAAGGACGCTAAAATTCAGCCATCGTCCCTAAGGAGATGAGAAAGACGAGTTAAAACGCCCTCTCACAGCCACCAACAATTAAAACGCCGGTGACCAGAGAGGCAAACAAGGTTAAAGAAGCGGCGACTCTTTAGTTTGTATTTTGGAGAGAGAAAAGCCTCTCAAAGGCCTGAAGATCTTGATTTTAGTGCTGTTTAAAAAAAAACTCTATAACTAAATATTTCTTTTTTTTGTTTAAGACATAACTAAATATTTCCACAAAAGTTAATGTATAGTACATATTTTGAGCTCATATCAATATTTATTTCTTTATATTTGAATGTAAAAATAATCATAAAATTTGATAGTAAAAAAAACTATACTTATGAGTTCTGCCTGGAAATCCACAATATAATAGACAATAATGAAAAATTGGAACTGTTTTTTTTGTTCAATATTTAAAAAAAAAACAATTCCAATTTTTCATTATTATTCTGTTTATATATTATTATTATTATTATTATTTTTGATTCGCAATAACAATAGAAAACAAACAAAAAAAAACTCCGTCATTATATAAAACTAGATGATCACCCGTGCATTGCATAGGACAAATTTATGTTTTTGTTTTGGTTTCTCTTATTTGGTGAACATAATTTTTTGTTGGTATATATATAGATATATATATATATATATATTGTTGGTATAATTCCTTATAATTTTTCATTAATTATAAGGAATATAAGAATTTAATCAGGGCATCCTACTTATAGAATAGAGCAAAACATTATACTCATTAATTTATCAAAATTATTCTACTTTCCTTTAATAATAATATATAATGGTTATATCATAATTAATATATTAATTAATCATATAAATCAATCATAATATATCTTTCCTAAAATAATATTATATGATATTACTCTAAATTGAAAATACAAACTAAATTTCGAAATTTTGAATTTATTTATTAGGAATTACATGAATTCAATCATAGTATTGTATTTATAGAAAATATCAGATTAATATATTAAATATCAAGATTACAAATTAAATACGTATAATTATTTTGAATTAGCATATAATATAATTATATAAATTAAATTAGAGTAATATCAATTTGATTAATCACTGGTACAAATTTACTATAAACATTGATATTTGATTACGATCATGATTTTCAATAATCTTTGCCAACATTTATATATATCCAAAAATTTCATAAAAAATAATAATAACTATGGTAATTTATAAAATTTGTATTAATTATAAAGAATATAAGAATTTAATCAGGGCATCCTACCTATAGAATAGAGTGAAACATTATATTCATTAATTTATCACAATTATTCTACTTTCCTTTAACAATGATATATAATGACTATATCACAATTAATATATTGATTAATCGTACAAATCAATCATAATATATCTTTCCTAAAATAATATTATATGATACTACTTTAGATTAAAAATATAAATTAAATTTCTAAATTTGTCTACACATTTATTAGGAATTATATGAATTCAATCATAGTATTGTATTTATACAAAAAATCGGATTAATATATTAAATATCAAGATTACTAATTAAATACGTACAATTATTTTAAATTAGTATATAATGTAATTATATAAATTAAATCAGAGTATTATCAATTTGATTAATCACCGGTACAAATTTACTATAAACGTTGATATTTGATTATGATCATAATATTCATTAATCTTTGTCATTAATATGTTATTAAATATACAGAATCAATTAAAAATCAATTTTAAAGCCAAACATTTTCGTAATTAAAACATAATATAAATTTAATATTATATTACAAACTTGAATATTTATATATATATATATATATAATAGCATAAGTATGCAAGTTAAATTATTTGAAACATATATCCGTGAAGCTTGATTACATGTGTATTGAAATTATTAATTATATTAAATAATTAAAATCAACAAAAATAAATGAAATACATAATTATTAATTGGAAAACAAAAAAAAATGATTTAGTTCTCGACAAACTATTTGTTGAATGAAAAACTATTACTAAAAAGACGAAACATTTCACATTCCCATAAACAAATATTACATACCATAGGAGTTATAATATCCACATCTTCTCCAAAAGTATGTTGAGACGTGATGTAATGTTTCTTATTTAGATTTTTCCCACAACATGAACATTTGTTTTTCGCATATGATATCATCAACTTATAAAAAATAAAAAGATCATGGAAATGAAGATATCTCATCAAACGATTAAAATGGTTATCAAAATTTTTTAGCGTCATTGACAATGTAGGTTTGACGAACGTAGACAGTAAAACATCAGCTTCTTCCCTTTTTTACTTCATCTTCTCCGATGCACGTAAGAATGATACCCAAAATATATTTTGCATCATCGAATTATTTATTTGAAGAATCTTGTAACAGTTCCAGTCCTTCTTCTTCACGATTTAAATAAAAGTAAAAATATTCCAACCCTGTAAAGAGTTTCAGGATTACCAATTTGACGTAATTCTTCAAGTTTTTGATAGAATTGAACAGGGTAGTGGAAGTTGGGATCAAAGTTTATCTCTTTTAAAGTAAGACGACTCAAGACTATAGGACTGTCACAAATGACTCGAAATAGTTTGCTAACCAATCTAAGATTAAAAAAATCATGCATAGAAGATGAACCATAAAAAGATACTATTAGAAGCAAAAAATCAAAGGGTAAATCAATTAAAGGAAATACATCTCAACCAAAAGTGTATTAGACCTAGAAAAATACACTAACGAAGAGGTTATCTAGACTCATGTATTTATAATGAAAAAATACTTACCAATGGAACAATCATATATTAATATCACGAAATTGTATAATTATCCTATGTGATATCAGAATTAAATTCCAAAATTTACTTCTGAGTAATTTTGTATGATACACTCATTAACTAATAATTTATTTTGGAGTTATAGAAATAATTATGGCGATACACTCAATAATTAATGAATAATTTTGGAATTAATTATACGATTAATTTTGGTAATAATGTTTATGCTTATATATTTTTTTTGTCTTTAATATAAGCATAAACATAACAATTTTTAAAATTCTATTAATTATAAAAAATAATAAGAAGGAAAGAAAAATATGGTAATTTTGGAATAGATCAGATCAATATCTTGCTTGTTTGCTCCAAAAATATTATTGTTTCCGTAAACGATGATATTTTCTATCTCAGGATAATCTAACTTTTAAATGTATCAAAATTTTAGTTATAATATTCCCAAATTTGTGATCATAATATTCATCATTAATACATAATCAACCTAAATTAATATATAATCAAACTAATGAATATTTTTGGAATTATAGGAATAATTTTGGAATTATAGGAATAATTTCGGCAATACACTTATTAATTAATGAATAATTTTGGATACAAATTTATTATCATACTATTAAGACAAAATATCACGAAATTGCATAATTACCTTATGTGATTTTTAAATTAAATTCTAAAATTTACTTCCGAATAATTTCGTATGATACACTCATTAACTAATGAATAATTTTGGAATTATAGAAATAATTATGGCGATACACTCATTAACTAATGAATAATTTCAAAATTAATTATAGGATTAATTTAGGTAATAATGTTTATGCTTATATATTTTTTGTCTTTAATATAAGCATAAACATGACAATTTTTAAAATTCTATTAATTATAAGAATAATAAGAAGGAAAGAAAAATATGGTAATTTTGGAATATTTTGGATCAATATATTGTTTGACTGAATCAAAAATAAAATTCTTTCCTTTATCGAAAACATTATTCTTTTGATTTTAATAATAAAATGAAATAATAAATATTTTATTTATTGACTGAATCAAAATATTATTTTTCCGTAAACGATGATATTTCTCTCTCCGAATAATCTA
This sequence comes from Lepidium aucheri, assembly GCA_900406435.1. Taxonomy (NCBI): domain Eukaryota; kingdom Viridiplantae; phylum Streptophyta; class Magnoliopsida; order Brassicales; family Brassicaceae; genus Lepidium; species Lepidium aucheri. The sequence goes on from OVBA01000296.1 coordinate 24,927, forward strand.
ACTTTTGAATTATATTCCAAAATTTTAGTCATACTATTCCAAAATTTGTGATCATAATATTCATCATTAGTACATAATCAACCTAAATTAATACAGAGTCAAACTAATGAATATTTTTGGAATTAATTATAGGAATAAATTCAGTATTTACACCTATTCATTACCGTTTTCAGAAATTAAATTTATATGTAATGTAAAATTACTTATTATATTTAAGTTATAATTCAAAAAAAAACTTAACCAAAGATATAATAGTAATAATATATAAAAAAATTAATCAAAATGTGGAATACTTTATAGAACTTTATAATGAAGTTGTTTTAAATTAAGAAAATCCTGAAAGATTAAAGTACTAAAAATAACCATAATGTTAAAATTTATTGTGCATAAAAGAAAGTAAATCACTTAAAAAATTGAGACATCAAAAAAATTAAAATCTTCATGGTTTTTCTATCTAAATCTTCTTGAGCTTTAAGGTTTTTGTTGTGCTGGCCAAATCATTAAGATCATCATCAAACTGTGCAAGGTCCTCCTTTCTCTTTGAATGTAGTGTATCAAAACCTTCCCTACTCGAATCAGCACTTGCTTCTTTAGTATCAATCATGGAATATACCTAATATTTATCAAATATTTATATTAACAAAATTTTCAAAGAATATAATATCAATTTTTAAAGTTTGTATCACAAATTTCTTTCTCTGAATAATCTAATTTTTAAAATATTCTGAAATTTTAGTCATAATATTCCAAATTTTTTGATCATAATATTCATCATTAATACATAATCAACCTAAATTAATACATAGTCAAACTAATGAATAATTTAGGAATTATAGGAATAATTTCGTCAATACACTCAATAACTAATAAATATTTTCGGAATTAATTATAGGAATAAATTCAGTACTTATACCTGTTCATTACCATTTTCAGAAATTAAATTTATATAAAATGAAAAGTTACTTATTATATTTAAGATATAATTAAGAAAAAACTTAACCAAAGATATAATAGTAATAATATATAAAAATATTAATCAAAATGTGGAATATTTTATATAATTTTATAATGAAATTGTTTTAGAATAGAAAATCCCCAAAGATTAAAATAATTAAAATAACCATAATGTTAAAACTTATTGTGCATAAGAGAAAGTAAATCACTAAAAAATTGAGATATCAAAAAAATTGAAATCATAATGGTTTTTCTATCTTAATTTTCTTGAGCTTTAAGGTTTTTGTTGTGCTGGCCAAATCATTAAGATCATCATCAAACAGTGCAAGGTCCTCCTTCTCTTTGAATGTGGTGTATCAAAATCTTCCCTACTCGAATCAGCACTTGCTTCTTCAGTACTTATTATAGAATGTACATAGTATTTATCAAATATTTATATTAACAAAATTTTCAAAAAATATAACATCAATTATTGAGTTTTTGAGAGTTGTTTACAAACTTACTTGAGAAGAATTTGTTTCATTGAGGTCTTTTAGTAGTTCAACCTTATTCACCAGCCGATTAATTTTAAAGGCATGATCATTGTATTTTGAAAGATGTTTCTTCTCAAAACCAAAAACAAATACAAAGCTTTTTCCAATCAAATTGGTAACCGCAGATGGAATATTCTCAGAGCTTTCAATCTGCAAAATATTTATGTAATTAGAAAAAATGAATAAAAAATGCTTAAATAATTTGAAAATATTCGAAAGACATTTACCTCTCCACTTGTTTCAGCTAATTCAGCAGCTGAACGATTAATTATTTGTTGAGCAATGTAATCAAACATTAAAAATCTAGCTTCTCCAGAATCATCTCCGACTTTTACGAAAATATAATATCTACAAAATAGTTTAGAATATAAAAATTGAAATATGAAAAACTATATACTAAACTTATTTGGTGAAATTAAATGGGAATTATTCTTGTTACCATATGGAAAATATTCTATTAATTATTACATAGATATATTTAATTATTCTTAAATGGTATATTTTATAATACATTTATTTATTTATAAATATAATGTCCGAACCAAATATATGTATATATATATATATATATATATTTTTAGTACAAAAACTTGGTTTGCTCGTAGTACCAACACCTCAGGGATTGTGTCATTATCAATCCAGATTCGGGTACATTTTAAAGCATTAGAAATCGATATTGTATCTGAAAAATTTAATTTATATCAAAATTATATTAACACTAATAAAATCTTCTAATTAAATATGAAATCATTAAAGAAACCATAAATTAATATTACCTCTAAACATTTTGATTTTTGCAAACTGAATAACAATAATTGTTCTTTTATTATACCCGGATGACACTTTCTCTTGTAGAGACTTAGCATAATTTCCCCAAAGAACATAGGAAATTAGGACATCCCTACATATAACTATGTTAAAAATAATAAAATAGTTTTATTTTAATATATTTGAGTTCATATGATAAATACATACTCTGCATCACGAAGATCAATATTCAGTCTTTTGGTTTCTTTCCCATTAGAATTAGTGATAATCATTGGATGAACATGATCCAAGTGGCTTATTACATCTGCATAAAAAATTTGTTATTACCATCAAAAATTTTTAAAAAACGTATAAGTATATTAAATATTACATAATAATTTAAATGTAATTAGTAAATTTTAAATTATAATTTAACTATTAAGAATAAATTAAAACGTAAAATTTAAAATAATACCGATTAGGTAATTGTCGTCAAGATTTCAGGCAATCAATTCATTGTAATCAATGCACTGTAAGCCAAGTAAATTATCTGACAACGGATCAGTGGCACGTACAGAAGTAGTGTAGACAAAATACACCTTGAACTTGTGAGTAGTGATCTTGAAAGTACTGGTAGATGGACTTACTATGAAGTTACTGATTATCTTAGTATCTCTCTCTTTTAGTAAATGTTCAAATTTACCAATAAATTCTTTTTTGATAGTGCCATGTATTGCAGAACCCTAGTTTATTTTTAAAATGTTAGTGAATAAAAAAATTGTATTTAAACGCATTGTATATCAAAACTTACTTGATCATCAATTAAAACTAACTCTATGGTCTGACCATACTCCTTAGTAAAGACCTTTCATAGACGGATGACTTTGACTCTTATTCTCCAATGAAAGTTAAGTGGTTTGATAGCTGAAACATAATTAAAAACCATTTTTTTACTTCAATCGATTTTTTGAAAGTAATTTGTTTTTTTTTTTTTGTGTATCGAGAACTACTTCATCAACAACATATATATATATATCCGATCCTTCCTAAACAATCATAAACATAAACTTGGTAATTTACATATTATGATCACAAATTTCGCTATAATTTGGTAATTTTTGGAATTAATTATAAGACAGAAGAATATGGTAATCTCGGAGTAATTTTGGCGATACACTCATTAACTAATGAATATTTTCGGAATTAATGTGGTAATTTTGGAATAATTTTGGGAGAAAAGAATATCGTAATCTCGGAGTAATTTTGGCGATACACTCATTAACTAATGAATATTTTCGGAATAATAGGAATAATTTTGGTAATACATTCATTAACTAATAAGCTTATTGCCGAAATTAATGTATAATTTTGAAATTTTTTATGGAATAATTTTGGGTAATAATGTTTATGTTTATATATATTTTTGTCTTTAATATAAGCGTAAACATGATAATTTTTACAATTCCATTAATATAGGAACTATAAGAAGGAAAAAAGAATATGATAATTTTGGAATAGATCGGACGAATATTTTGCTTGATTGCTTCGAAAATATTATTTTTCCGTAAACGATGATATTTTTCTGACGGAATAATCTCGGAGTAATTTTGGCGATACACTCATTAATTAATGAATATTTTTGGAATAATAGGAATAATTTTGGTAATACACTCATTAACTAATAAGCTTATTGCCAAAATTAATGTGTAATTTTGGAATTTATTTATGGAATAATTTTGGGCAATAATGTTTATGTTGATATATAATATTTTTGTCTTTAATATAAGCATAAACATTGTAAGTTTTACAATTCCATTAAGTATAGGAATTATAAGAAGGAAAAATGAGTATGATAATTTTGGAATAGACCGGACGAATATTTTGCTTGATTGCTTCGAAAATATTATTGTTTCCATAAACGATGATATTTCTCTCTCGGAATAATCTAATTTTTAAAATGTGTATCGAAATTTAAGTCATAATATTTTGAAATTTGTGATCTTAATATTCGTCATTAATACAAAATTAACCTAAATTATTATAGAATCAAACTAATGAATATTTTCGGGATTATAGAAATAATTTCGGCAATAAACTCATTAGATAATGAGTAATTTTGGATACAAATTTATTATCATAATATTCCGACAAAATATTTCCACATTTGTAATATTCGTCATTAATATAGAATCAACATAAAATAATAGATAATCAATTTCGGATTTCTCCAAAATACCTTAAAGAAAATCGGAAAAAGAATGATTTTTCAAGTAATTAAGTGATTTTTTCAAGGGCAATTCCAAAAATTGCTATCCTTTTATTATATGAGAGATATTAGAATTTGTTTGTCTTGTTAGATTTTGTAATATCAAAAAACAAATAGATGTAAGTATTTAACAAAAAAAAATGTTGTGATGTAGACGCCTCACTGGTTCGCATTTCGCATGATCCAGTATTTATGTGTTTTATTTTTAGAGGTGGGCCTATATTAACTTCATTACACTGATCGAAATTAGGCCCATTTCTACAAAAGTGATGATGGGCTCAAATAGTCTTGTTTTTACCTTAACGGTTAAAAGTACAGCAGAACAGTTTGTTTACCTTAACCAGTGAAGATACTACAATTTACAGTATTGGTTCTGGTAAAAAGTTACAATCATAATACCGGAGTATCCAACCATATTCAATAAACCCATCTCTCATTTACTCACACTCTCAGATTCAGACATGAACCTTTCGATGAGTTCCAATATCTCTTCTCTCAAATGGTTAACTATATCTGGTACAGTCTCCTTCAAATCAGTAAACCACAGCTCATGCTGGTTCTTTGTTGTACCAGAGCTAAACCACTCGCATATAACCCGAGCGATAGCAAGAAGGTAAACACCACAATCGTATCCATTCTTTTGCTGGGGTGTATCAGTGATTTCTCTGTAGGCTGCATTTCCATTAGATACAAATGAAGCAACCGCTTCGAAGAGCTGCTTAGCATTCCATTTATTTACTCCCATGAAGCTATCGTGATGGAAAAAAGTGTTGGACTCTCTGTAGTACACGAGTAAGCTCCAATGTAACCCACCTCCTGCTAGCTCGACATTATTATTGTCGTTTACAGGGAATATAACAAGGTCTTTGTCCTGTAATCCAAGGGGCTTCATGAAATCTTTAAGGGTTTCAGTGTCCGGGCAGTTTGAGATCCAGAAAGCAATGGAAGGTGGGATTAGTGAGATGGTAGGGGAAGTGTGAACTGTTGATAAGAAACTTAGGTAGAACTCGATAACACGATCATTTAGAAAAACGGGTCCATTTAGGATGTCCAAATCTGATCTCCTGAGGACAACATCGTTGTAACTGAGAATCTTGTCGTCACATGAAGTATTACCCATAGCGTATACTGATAAGCTTCAAATGGCCATACAGGAGAACTTAAAAATTCTGCAGTATTCATAAAAGTACTATTTCTTAAGCCAATTGTAAAATGTGAAAAATGAATCACAAAAATTTACACATAGCTGCAAACATTTGAGGAACCAATTTAGAACTGAGTGACATAAGAAGATAAGAGGTATTAAACAAGAAACAAGAATATCAAATTCTGCGGAGTTGAAAGATAAAGATTAGTCATCATCAATTGAAAATATAATTGATCTTCAAAAACCAACTAGTTGACATAAACAGAGAGTAAACAAACACCTAATTGCATATCATAACTTCGTTCAGGCATTTTGTCGAACAGCTTCCATTCAGCATAAACTATTCTTGAAAGATCCACAGATAATTAGCTTTGAACATATATACATCCAGATACAACCAAGGGTTCTAGATTTGAAATTCAAAATGGATTGAAAACAAAGATACGAGCTCATAAATGATCAGTTACCTTGATTCGATGTGTGCGAATTCTGAAAGAAGTTCAGTTTGGCCCTCCAGCAATCCGTCGCTTGATTAAAACTGTAATCTGAATCACAATTATACGATCCAAATCAAACGGGAAATATCTGACAATTCCTAGATATATTAATCGAGAGAATCTAGCAAGAAGATTGGCGAGACGAATTCGTCGACGAAACGAACAAAACGCTTTAAGATTTCCAGTATACAAAAATTATAATTGCAAGATAGAGTCGTTTCACCAAAATCTTTATCAGAAAAAAAGGAGTTCTGCTTCAAATGAGGGTTTTGGCCCATTTATTATGGCCTTATTGGCCGTATATCTTGGGTAGTTTTATTTTTATTTTTTCCACATCAAACTATTTCATTGTGTAAAGAGGATGGTTGAGCCTCAAAACTTACATCAAAATTATTCAATGTGCAAGAGGAGCTAGCTCCTCTACTTGCATCAAATTAATATACCAAAGCAATCAACTAAAACAAAAACAGAAAACTAGAGTTCAAATATAACCAAAAGCATTTAAGCTATCCAAAAGATTAACTTAGAGTTTGAAATAGACATTAGAGAAATTTAAGGGGTAGTCATCCTGTCACTTGCATCATCAGGAATGACAGTTGAGGTTGTTGTCGCAATCGTGGGTCTATCGTGGTCAGTCCTAGTCACGTTCATGTGTTGCTCAGCCTCCTTCACTTCCATATCAGGGAGCACAACTTCCTCAGAGTCCGGGATTGGGATAGTAAAACCTAAGTCCAGCAGGTCTGCAACCACATCTGCCATGAAAGTATCATCCGGGTTGCTTAGAACATCCTCTGTGGTGACCCTTAAGCTGAAGACGCTACTGTTCTGATCCCCATAACCTCCTGTGTTTGAAGCAGGCTGAGACACGAGAGAGTTAGGTGGTATGGACTCATGCCCTGTGGAGTCCTCAGTATTGTTGTTCACTGTTTGCGTGTGGTCATAAGGGTTAGGCACCAAGATTGAGTAATAATCCAATGGTGAGTTAATGTGAGCACAGAAGGTCGTTGAGTGTGTGATCCTCTGGCAGTTAAAGCAAAGTCGCACCACCCATTCATAATAGTATTGGATCTGAAAGTGATCACCATTCTCACAATAGACTAATCTGTAGTAGGTAAGTCTGTCCTCCACGTTAAAGTTGATCTTGACACGGATGAGAAAGGGTCTAGTGACATCAGAGTTATTCATGTTCACTTCAATGACCTCTTCCACTAAACCCACCAAGTATCTCACCACAACATCAAAGGCGTATTAAACGGGAAGGTACTTGATTTGGAGCCAGAGTTGTACCTTTGTTATTGATCGTAAGGACTGGTTGTTCACCCATTTCTCCACAGCCACAAGCAAGCCATTGTACAGAAGAGGTTGCATTCTGCATATCGATTCCATATCTTCCTCCCTCTTGAAGAAAAATTATGCGAAGTCCTTGTCCAACATCCTTGCGTGAATCTTGTTGTGGAGTCCCCAATCCTTCAGGAGATCCTCGATCTTTGTTCCATAGAGTTCAAGCACCTTACCAGAAGACTCTTCCGATTCCTGAGCTGGTTATGGTAGTACATATCGGTGGATAAACACACCGTCAGTTTGTTGCAGCCCAAGGAGAATTGGTTGAGGGATTGCCAGAGATTATTGTCCATTGATACTAATTATTTGCCTTGTAGTGATGAGGACAGAGAAGTGTATTTATAGGAGTTCTGGACTTGGTGAGGGACTCTTTGTATTTCTACCGCATGCAAACTTTGTCTTGAGTGCATAAACGATAATGTAAGGGAAGTCTGGAGTGAGATAGAAATTAACATGCAAAAAGTTTGCATTTCCCAGGCGGCTGCGTGCAAAGAGAGGTTGTTGAACTCTGATATTGCGCCACCTGTCAACTGACCATTGGCAAAAATAGTGGCAAAAGATTTACAGAGTAGAGTTAAGTAAAATCAACCTCAAGAGATCAACTTAATCTAATGATTGCCTATTATGTAACTCTAAAACAAACTTAACAATAGAGATGTTTAACCTAGCCTCAATATTGGAGGCAAGAGTAGGTGAATTGAATAAGAGTTCAAAAAGGACGATGGGAAAAGGACAAAAGGAAGAGGACATGATATTTAGAAATGAGGATGAGGTTTGGGCTTAAAGTACAAGCTAAGGCAATTTGGCGGTAAAAACAGGATTTGATGCCATAGTGTTGAGGAATTATGACAACCATTATTGGTGGTTCAAAGTGAAATCTTCAGACGAACTAGACTCTAGACCTGAAATAATACCAAAGGGAACCAGAGTATTTGACCCTAAGAAAGCAAGCCACAGAGAACTAAGGTCAGGGGCATCTAGTGGAACTAACAGACTTGACAGATGAACCTGTAACTAATTCCATAGCAGAAGCAATTGAGAGAAGAATTGGGCATCGTCGGTTTTAGTGAGGAAATAACTTACTCAAAACCCAGGGTCCATCGGGGGATGCCTAGTTCTATATAATCCTCATTCCTGCCATCTCGAACCACACTTTTGGCTATGTTTCTAGCTGTTTTATTTAGACTTGGCGGGATCAACCTGAATTGGCATTTATGGAGTTGAGCTAAGATCCCATAGATTTTGGTGGTCCAGGATTGATACTTATGCCAACGAGAGTGGTCTATGATGGCCTTGTAGGTGGTTTGATTGTCCACTTCCACGATGCTATCATCAATTTTGAGGTCCCTTATCATAGATAAGACCCATACCACCCCTAAAAATGTTAAGTGCATAAAATTGTTGGCACCAGTAATCACATGCCTACCGTGCATGAAGTTCCTTTGCTCTATTTTATGTATGATAAAAGCTCCACCATTGAGATTGCTTTTAGATTCCCAAGCCACGAAAAGTTTAATTATATAATTAGCTTCCATATGTTCTGTGGTTGTGAAATGTGTACCTTCCAGCCGTTTCTCATGAATAACATTTTTCCTAACCAGGGATCATCTTCCCCAAGTTAATGCCTCCAACAGAGATTCCTGCACCTTTGTAAGGAGGTTGATTTGCTTATTCTAGAGGACAATTTCATTTCTGGTTTTCTATATATACCATAGTATCCATGGAGACTGCTTTACCGATCTCAAAGCCGTCTCAGTTGAGGTTGCTTTTTGATATAGATAGTCAATGTTCACCATGAGAGATGTAGTGGAGAAGCCTCCAGGTGGGTGTGGAACGTTAGTAAGAGCCTAAATTTGTCTTGCCATTGTACATAGAAAAAGGCAGTGATTGATGGATTCCTCCAGTGCTCCGCATATATGGCATGACTTGGTTAGAGAGGGTATTCTGCTACTTAACCTTTCCTGAACTGCCAGTGCTCCAGAGAGGGCCCTCCACAAGAACAGGGTGATCTTTCTTGGGATATCCAATTTCCAAATCTTACTTTTCAGAAAGTTATTAGGTGATATTTATGAGGGTTGAACCCTCACAGTCATTGTGAGAGTTGATAGCTCATATCCGCTTTTAACTGTGTATTCTCCAAAGTGGGTGTATACCCAGTACCATGAGTCTTTATGTGTAGTGCTTGGAGGGGATTCTAGGATCCTATGAGCGTTTGCTGGTAAGAAAGTGTCAAGCACTTTGGTCTGGTTCCATTCTCTATTGGTTATCAAGTCTGACACTTTGAGGCTGACATTAAATCTAGTTTCTCTGCTAACTGGAGGGCGCGGTTGAGACTAGAAAATCCAAATGGTTGTCCACATAAATGTGTCTCTGCCATCCCCTATGTGTCTAATAAGGCCTTTGGTGAGTAGGTTTTTTCCATGACAGATGCTTGTCCAACCGTAGGAAGGACGTATATATTGTGTGCTGCTTAGGAAGTGTGAGTTATGATAGTATCTTGCTTTCAGGGCTCTTGCCAGCAGAGATTGTGGATGTCTAACCAGTTTCCATGCTTGTTTAGCTAGTAGTGCTTAATTAAAATGTTCAATGTCTTTAAAACCTAATCCTCATTTTTTTTACTTTTGCACATGGATTTCCATGGTACGCACGGTATCTTCTTCCTATCTTTTAACGCTTCTCCACCAGTACTGGATCATAGCACTTGTGATCTTTTGGCATTGAGTTTTAGGGAATCTAAAACATTATATAACGTATACTGGGAATGCCATTGCAACAACTTTAATTAGAATTTTTTTACCCCCTAGTGATAGTGTTTTTGTATACCAGTTGTCAGTGCAGCCTTGTATTTTTTGCGTGATGTAGTTGAATATCTTTGCCTTTAAACCTTCGAAACATTCTGGTAGGCCAAGATACTTACCAATGTCGTGGTCTGTGTGAATTTGCAGAATAGTTTTGAGTTGGTTTCTTGTACTTTTAGTGATTCCTTTCCCAAAGGAAATAGATGACTTGTCGAAATTGATACATTTCCCAGAGAGGTTTTCATAGGTGTCCAAACATGCCTTAAGTTTTGTGACTACATGCGGTGTGGCTTTGCAAATAAAGAGGCTATTATCTGCGTAAAGGAGGTGTTGTATGATTGGACCTTGATTCTTGAAGGATATTCCAGATAGACTATTCTCTCGTATTGCTTGTTGCATGATATGGACCAATTCTTCTGTGCCAATAACGGAGAGGAAGGGGGATACTGGGTCTCTTTGACGGAGTCCCCTCTCCGGTGCAATGAAACCATAGGGTTTCCATTTATGAGGACCGAGTATTTGACAGTTGTGACACAGAACATGATCATATTCACCCAGTCCGTGTGAAATCCCAGTTTACAGAGGATTGTCTCTAGATAACACCATTCCAGTCTTTCATACGCTTTTGATAGATCTGTTTTGACAGCCATGAAGTCTTTTTGTGCTCTCCTGTCAGTATTAATGTAGTGCATCAGTTAATGCGCTGTTAATACATTATCCATGATGAGTCTTCCCTATGTGAAGGCTCCTTGAGATTCATAAATGATATGGGGGAGAATTCTCTGTAATCTTATGGCCATTATTTTGGATACAATCTTGTATAGAACAGAGCAGAGGCTTATAGGTCTGAAGTCCTTCATTTCTATTGGGTTTTGACATTTTGGGAATAGAGCTATATGCGTGTAGTTCCATTCTTCCAGGAAAACCCTTTTACTGAAAGCTTTTTTGATTTTGTGCATCACTTTATCTCCAATTATATTCCAGTATGTTTGAAAGAAAAAGCCTATCATGCCATCGAGACCTGGGGAGCTGTCTCCCCTAATATTGAATGCTACTTCTTTCACTTCTACATTGGTGATTGGGCTCATTAGCTGCCTGTTCATAGGCTCTGTGACCTTTTGTTGTAGGTTTCTAAGGGCATCTGTAATTCTAGAAGGTTTCGTTGAACTAAAAAATTCTGTAAAATACTTCGCTGCAATATTGCATTTTGAACCTTCAGCCCAGCTTATGAGTCCACTTTTATCCTGCAGACAGTACATTTTATTCTTTGTGCGCTTGTAGTTGACAAATTTGTGGAAGAAGTTTGTGTTTTAGTCTCCTTGAATGAGCCATCTTTCTTTGTCTTTCTGTTTCCAAAAAAATCTCTTCATCAATGTAATAGGAAGTGAGTTTTGGCTTCAGCTGGGCTATTGTTTGTAGGACAGGAGCAGCTTTTGTTATCTATTTTTCTAGCTTATCTCTGATTCTGTCCATCTGGTCTGTTTTTTCCTTGAGGTTTCCTTTTTTCCACTGAGATATTGCTCTTCTGCATCCTGCTATACACTCCAATGTGTTATTTCTTGTATTGAGGGTTCCAATCGTCCAAGCTTGAGAAATCAGGTATGTAAATCTTTTTCTTCTAGTCCAGTGTCTGTCAAAGCAGAATCTGGACATGAACTTTGAGTTGTCATTCATGGTGGTTGTATAGAGTGTTTTGTGATCTGAGCCCATTAGAGGTAGTAAGCAGTTGTTGTTCTTACAAAGTTCATGATCCAGTCTGCATTGCCATAACTGCGTTTAAGTTTACATTGGATCCAAGAGTTGTTTCTGTTACCCATCCATGAGAAGTAAGGACCTGCGCTGCTGATTACGTGTAACCCGCTATTCTGGAGAAATGATATGAAGTAATAAAAGGATCTTTCAGGATGTGGAACCCCCCCCCCCCCCNCCCCCCCCGTTTGTCCCCATTGGAATATATCTCATTGAAATCTCCAATCAAAAATCAAAGGTTTGTTTTCTTAGCACCTAAGGCTTGAATGTCCTTCCAAATTTGAGGTTGAATATGTGAAATGGGGTTGCCATAAACAAAGGTGGATTCCACCACCTTGTTACCTATGCAGAAGGTTGTATCGATATAGTTTTTACAGCTAAAGTTAATGATCAGGTTGATGTGTTCTTTCCAAAGAAGAGCCAATCCACCACTTAGACCTTGAGGCTCCTCTGTATGTAGGTAATCGTACCCAGTCCAGTCCTTGATTGCTGTTAGGTGAGTGCGTTCATTCTTTGTTTCCATGAGGAACACGATGTCCGGAAATAAGTTCTTTCTTATTTGCTTTAGGTGTCGAACTGTCAAGGTGCTCCTCACTCCTTGACAGCTCAGTATGATCATGTGGTTTTTGGTGGCTTCTGGATAGCCACCGTACCTAATTGTGAGGAGGGTTCAGTCAAGGTTGAGGAGCGTGGTTGCTTTATGTTGGTTTTCTGTTTCTTTTTGGAGGAGTATGATGTTTGGTTTTGTTTCTTGGTTGGCCTTCGGAGTATTTTTCCGGGGATAAATCAGACTTGCTCTTCGTTGCAAGAGTTTCTAAATTAATGGGTTGGATCCAACTTCCTTTATCAATATTGTCCCATTCATATTGATCTAGGTTATTAGGATTAGACCTTTTGAGGTTGTTGGCTATGGAAGAAGTGCTTCTTGTGAGCTTGTTTCCTGAACCTTTAGCACTCCTGTTCTCATTGTCAGTCAAGTCCATAGGGGAGAGATGGTTTTTAGGGTCTATTATTGTTTCATCAAAATGCAATTCAATTTCCTGAGTAGATGGTTGTTCTACTTGGCCTGTTGTTCCGACATCAGCTTTATGTTGGTGTTATTGGTTGGGAGTTTGTCTTGTATGTCCCTCAGGATTGGATTTATGACCTCTCTGTTCTGTTAGTGGACAGCTGTTCTCACTATGTGTCAAGCTCTGCAGACATTACAGAGGTTTCTAACTCACTCAAAGTACACCTTTGCTTTTATCATTTCACCAGAGGGGATTCTGAGGTGTATGTGGCTTCTGACCGGATGATTGATGTCAAAAAGAATTTTCACTCTGACGTAGGACTGGAGATGATTTTTATTTGGATCAAGATCCATTTCCAAAACATCTCCTAGTGTGTTAGCTATGGCCGTGAAAGTGTCAGAAGTAAAATACTTGGCCAGAACATCCGAGATTTGGATCCAAAGAGGGATTTTGGTTAGATTTTCCTCTTTAAATTCCTTATCAAGATGAGCTATTGTAAAGCCCCAATTATCAAAGTTCCATAACCCAAATTGGAGGATTTCCTCTAAGTTCTTTTCTGATTAGAATCAGAATTAGAAGGTATCTCTACCTAGCACCGTACCATTGATTCTATTTTGTAATCTCCAAATCCTAGGCATTCCCAAGATCATCCTAGCTATGTTATGGGATTATGGGTTTAGAAGTTTACCTATTATCGTGAGCTTATCCTCTAATACATTATGGTACTTGCCTGAGCTTGGTAAGTCGAGGACTGGATCTTCTGAAATCGCCATCGATCTCATTTCCTCCACCAAATTGCGATCCATTTTGTATCTGTTGTGATGCGTCTTCCTTAGCAATCAGGGCTATTGCAGGTCTGGGGAGGGAGCTCTGGTGAAGGTTGTGGTATCAGAGTGATGGTGTGGATCTTAGACGAGAACGGGCGACTTTTATGAGGGTAGCTGATTGAGTGTTTGATTGGTGGAGGGTCTAATTGTAGAGATTTAATTGAGAAAGGTTATGCCAATGTGAGAACATTGAGAGGAAAATCAACAAGGATTGTCCATTGAGAGACTAAACGTCGAAATCAATCACCGTGAGAGCTGCTTAAGAATAATTTTCAAGTTCATTAAGACGTTTCCATAATTCCATTTCCTTTTTGTTTACTTTCTTTGATCTTTTAGTTTTCAATGCAATTTTCTGTTTCTTTGCAAAATCCATTGCTTATTATTTTCTCTTCATCTATTATTTTCCTTTCCTTTGTGCCAAAAAAAATAATAAAAGCAAAAAATATAACAGAAAGAAAAAATATCTTGGGTAGTTATTGGTGGTTTTTTATATTTATAATAAATTTGTTCAAAAATTTAAAACTCGGCGTCTCTTCTTTCTCTAGGTAAACTCGAACGGATTTTTTTTTTGGTTTTAAATGTTAATATTATATACCAAAAGAATTGTTTACACCATTACAACATGATTGTAAACTTATAAACAACACCCGCTTTAGAAAGAGAATATACCAATATATTATGCTAACAAAGATACATCATTAGAATTTGCTGCCGGGAAAGAGATGAGTCTTGATCGAATAAGACGGTCCACCATGGAAATGATAACTTCAGGAGTCGAAGAGATGGAAGTAAAGATTCTAGCATTTCTTTCATTCCAGATGGAGTAGAGAATGATCTGAAAAAGTAATCGCATAACTGGTAGCAGTAGTGATTATTATTGTTCCTCAAACTGAGTTAAAGCGTTACCAAGTGAAATTTGGTAGGATGCCATAACCTGACTCATGAAAGTTGACCAGATCCAGAGAGAGTACGAGCATAAAAAGAAGGGTGAGTGTGTGTTTCTAAATGTTGTTGGCATAGAACACAAGTGGTAGGAACCATAAGTCACCAAGTTTGCAATCAATTCTTTGTAGGCAATCTGTATTGAGCAGGAAACCACAAAATGAAGGAATGTCTGGGGATGTGTTCTTTAAACCATACCGCTTTCGTCCAGGATAACACCAGAGATGAGGTTCAAAACTGCTGCCATGTCAAGCGAGTTGAGGAGTGGTTTTTGAAAATACCCCTGGTGATTGCTTCCATTGGTATTCATCTGCATCTGCTAAGGGGTTTGGTGGAACAATAATGGTAAGAATAACATGCAGCATTTCAGATTGGTTTGTTTTCGGGGAGGGGAGAAACTATTCTACGTGTCAAATTGCGTCCATCACCTTGGCATCGTCTGGAAGGGAGAGTTAACGTGGGCTGTTGGTCGTAAGAGGTCAATTATCAGACCAATTTCAAGCCAGTTATCATACCAAAAATCAGTTGGTGCTCTATTTTTCACCTTGCACTTGAGAAATTTTTTTTATAGCCGGTTTCATCTTAAGCCAACTTTTTAGTGTGTAAGAGAGGGTGGATGATTTTCTTAGTTGCCAGAAACCATGTCTCCTAAATACATGAGCCTTTAACCACGCAACCCACAAAGATAAATTATTGGCAAAGAGGTTCCATATCTGCTTGAGTCTAAAGATACCTCAAAATCCTCTAGCAGACGAATGCTTAACCCGCCTTCTCGTAAAGGTTGACACACATCTTTCCAAGAGACTCTAGCCCCACTAGATGAGATGAACTTGTTTTACCATAAAAAGATAGAGCATAAAGAGTGAACTTTTCTATAAAATGCTTTAGGCAAAGTGCATACTTGGCTCCACAAGTTAACCATCCCGTAAATGACTGAGAAAATCAATCTAATCCTTCAAAAAAAAAGTGAGATAATGGTCCATGAATGAAGCTTGCTCGTTATCTGCTCAAGGAAAGGGAAGAAGGTGTTCATTGTAGTTTTTTTGGAGTTGAGAGATAGATCTAGGCACCTTGTTGGCAGGCTCTCTAACGTGACGTTGATTGAAGCACTTTGGTAAGCTGCATATTCAGATGTGTACCCACTGAAAAACAGCTCCGACTTGTTTGTATTCAATCCTAAACCTGTTTAAGCCTTAAATTCCTCAAGCATTGTCATAATTCCTCTTAAAGAATCAAGAGAGCCAATGGAGAATACAAGCAGATCATCTGCAAAGAAAAGGTGTGTCAACAAAGAGGATGTGCAAAGAGGACGTGGCTGAAAGTGTCCATCCGTAGCTGTTTTATCAAGTTTTTTAGATAGAGTCCCATAACCATGATGAAGAGGTAAGAAGATTTTGGGTCGCCCTGACGTAATCCTTTCTTTCTTTCGAAAAACCTAGCCACTTTGCCATTAATAGAGACTGCAAATCTTGGTGTGGAAATGCATTAGAAAAGCTATGATCTGAAAACTGGAGGGATGCTTTGAGCCTCGAGAAGTCTCATGATGAAGTCCCAGCATATGGTCTCAAATGCCTTCTTTAAGTCAACCTTGATAGTACATGCTTTCGGAGTAGGCTTTCTCCCATAGTGGCGAAGCAACTCCGATGCAAGAAGGACATTTTACCCAAGGCTCCAACCTTTCAAAAATGCAGCCTGGCTTGAAGAGATACAATCCTTTAGGATGGACTTTAGTCTGTTAACAATTACCTTTAACATGACCTTGTAAGTGAAATTGCAATAGCTAATCGGCCTGAAATCTATTAGGCAGCCTGCTTCTGGAGTTCTGGGAACCAAGGCAAGATATGTCGTGTTTAGATCCTCCAACAACCTCCCATTCTGAAAAATTTAGTACTGCACGCAATAGTAGTGGCCCTACAATGGCCCAAGTAGCTCTACACGACTCAGCAGGGAATCCATTTGGACATGGACTCTTACCAAGAGGCATTTTAAAAATCGTGGTGGTGATTTCCTTGTCTGATAACGTTGTAACTAGATTTTCTGATTATGTAGTTGAGTAGCGGAAAGGCATAAGTAGCTACATGGTTGTAACCGTGCACGGAGAGGTAGGCATGTTGGTGGTGCCTAACAACTCTTTAAAGTAACCTTCTACGTTTGCTTTGATCTCAGAAAGTAGTGTGATATTTTCACCAGAATTAAATGTTAAGAAGTAAATATGGTTCCTTACAGCTCGGTGAACTACATTCTTATGGAGGAATGTCGAATTCTTATCTCCAAGGTTTAGCCATTGAACTCTAGATTTCTGTTTAAAGAACTTCTCCTATGCTTTAAGAAGAGTCATCCATTTTTCTCTTGCTTCATGCTCGGTTTGAGCTGCAATAGGTGTGGGACGAGTAAGCATTTGATTTTGAAGTTGTCCCAATATTTTAGACTGCTCTTTTACTATGGCTGAGATACCATTGTAGTGTCTCTTATTTAGCTGGTGCAAAACCGGTTTCAAGAGCTTTAAAGAACACAATAAATTATACTAATTTGTTCCCGTGATGCTATTGGGCTGCCAGGCATCACAGGCTGCATCAAAGAAAGTTGGATAATCAGAGATGTGGTCAAAGAACATGAAAGACTTACACGGTGCTCTTGTCAAGGTTGGCATATGCATAAGGAGAGGCATGTGGTCGGACTGAATTGGTTCTGGCAGCTCACAAAAGGAATAAGGAAATGTAGTCACCCAATGATCATTTAGTAGAGCATGTTCAATCCTCTTTGCAATTAGCAAGCTGATTGTTCCACCAAGAAGAAGCAGGTCCCAGTGATGGGGCTTCAAAAAGGTTTGCCTCTTGTAGAGCAAGGTTAGCTTCAGTTATACATGTGAAATCAATGGCCGAAGAAAGATGAGAAGAGTGGTGAGAAACCCTCAATATCTGGTTAAATCTCCAATGACAGACCAAGGAAAGCGAGATAATGGAGTGGTAGCATAGTGGTCAACAAGTTGAGCCCATAATGGCAGTATCTGTTCATGAAAATTATGGCCATATACAAAAGAAACGGTGAGTTTATATCCACTGTATGCAGGTAAAATCCGCAAATTACTAGCTGTGATGATATAAAATATGGGAATACAATTATACTAGGATCCCAAACTATAACTATACGAGCTATGTTGTTATGCTCAAAATTTCCAAAATGTCTCCAACCCCTCGGGAGAGCAGCGGCAATATGAAGTGCATTGGTGAACTGTAAATGAGTTTCCACGAATGCACCAAAAAGTGATTTGTGGGAAGATATCCAAGACTTTATCATCCTCTGTCTTCGCTGACTATTCAGCCCACTTTGGTGAGTAGTTGGCTGTTTCTTCTTGTGTTCATAAACTGGAGGGGGTTTCCTTGGACAGTGAATATAATTATGTCCAAGTTCTTTGCATTCCGAGCACTTAGGAGGTAGCCATGGATAATTTATATCGATCACAAATTCTCCGCCATTAGGATATCCAGAGACAATCTTTTAAGGGAGATACACCATTAAGTCAACCTCAAAAATGACTTTTTCACTTCGAAGGTAATTTTGTGGAGTATCTCAGGAGCTAGAGCAATGTGCTGACCCATGCTTGTTGCTAGATGACTCAAACTCTCCTTATTGAAGAGGACGTAAGGAACACCGCAAAATTCTACGCATACTTGAGTCTTTGTGAGAGGCTGAAACGCAGGTGTCGCATGAGGAGACCATAATGAGACCAACATCTTGAAGCCAGTAATGTTCCACATGGTCAGATAGAGGATAATTTTCCGAGTAAGGGGGTTGGAACCTTAAGTAGGAATGATCCTTCCCCTAGCTTGTGTATGAAAATTCTGGGACCAGTACGTGCCAGATGACATTGATAACTCCAATAATCCGTCCCATTTCTGGTGGATGACCAGGAAATCTTGCAAAGATATAATCTTTGAGTTCCTCTCTTGCAGCTTCTATATTGGAGTGAGGAATCAATACATAAAGCACTCCAGAAGCATGAGTTGTTGGTGTTCCGATTGATTCAACATGCAAATTATTTTCGAAGAGTAGAGCCCACTGTATTTAGCAGTAGGAAATGGACAAGTTGTTTCCACAAGAACAACAATCTCAAAAGGAGGAGGAGCGGAAGTGGCATCCAGACCAAAAACTAGGGCCACATCTTCGACAATTTTTGGAGCTACCGTTGCTGAAGGTGTAGAGTCTAAGACTACATCCTCAACTAAAGTCTAAGCTACAAAATACGGAACTACATCTTGTGGAGAGGCGGAACCACTTCATTTGAGAAATTGGTAACCGTAGTCACAGCCTGACCAAGAGAAGGAGGGGTAACCGGAGAGTGCTTAGAAAACCAGTGAGAGGAAACAGTAGGCTATGCTACATGGCAAGAGGGAGTCGTCAAATCCGGGTAGGAGGATGTAATATGGGCTTTATTTATCTTGATGGTTCACTGGAATCATGGAGGAGGTGGAACAATTGGTTTTAAGGGCTTCTTCTTTTTCTTTGATGTCATCGGAGAAGGTACCGGAAGCAACGGCCTACAACAGCTCTGGTGAAATAGGTCACTAATGGAGAACGCAAATTGTCTAATTTTTTGCTCAACACACGCCCACGTGCCCGTTCTTTTATGGAATATACGTCCATAACAAACTTTTTTTCCTGCTACTTTCATTTTCTTGGAATCTAAGGTTTTTTTTCGCTTAATTTTCTCAAACTTGGTAAAGAGGAATATAGTATAACTTTGATCTGATAAAGAACTGATCATGACTTGTTGGACTTAGTCTTCTTATCTCTGTCTTTTTGTTTTATTTTGTAGATTGTTCTTAAGCGAACTCAGTGTGACATCTTTTATGATGGGCTGACGTGGCTTTTAGGGATTTATGATTGGTTAATAGTTGGTGTTGACTTACCTATATAGATCATATAATAGTTTGTTTCTCCGTTATCGGGAGATCATAGAACTAAAAAGTGTAATAGGAGAGAGAGGGCTCTTGAAATCCCTTCATATTGTAATAGTTTTTCGATCAACCACCTTCACCATAAGTTAGATCTTATCACACTACAAGAAAATACGCGTTTTGAGACTGAAAAGTGTGACTGTATTTACAGTCGCAAAACCTAATACTGCAGTGTTAGCTAAAATACACAGTCTCACATGAGTCTCAAAATTGATACTAAAATTATCAGTCGTACATTAATAACAAATGTGCTACTAAGTTAAGACTCATTTGCAACTCAGCAAAAAATAAAGCAGACTAGTCGCCCAATTGTGACTGATGTGTGCCTGTTTGATCAGTCTCAAAATAGTCACACAGTGCTTGTGACTGATCAGTGACTGATTTTTTAAATTATCGGTTTTGGCAATATAGCATGAAAAAAATATTTCTAAAACTTCATTTCACATTGATACATGATGTTTATACATCGTATTATCCAATTAGGAAACATTATATATAACATTTCAAATGAATTTAGAAAACACGTTCAAGTATATGTAAACAAACTCATTAACTTATATTACATTATGATTTAATTTCATTCTCACTAATAGAAATATTATGTTTCTGTCTCTATGAATTGTATAAACTAAATACTCTATTGTTTACATTAACATTAATTCTCTATAAGGATATTGATTTTTAACGAAAGCAAATTTTGCAAGTTCATGAGAATTTTTGTAAAACCGAACATATGAATATTATCTAATATATATCAATAGCTGTGTTGAATGCACGAAAGAGTCCGATAGCTTAGTGGTTATTGGTCTACCACTTAAATATCAAATTGAAGGGTCAAAGGTTTAAGATAAGGGTCTGAAATTATTTTATATAATTTACGCCTTATGACTGAAGTGAGACTGCGTGACCAAATCAGTCAAACTTCAGTCGCAAGGCTAAAGTTAAAAAAAAATAAAAGCATGGGATTCGAACCCGTGACATCTCAAGAAGAGCTTTTGTGGTAGTCCGTTAACCACTAGGTTGTAGGACTTTTTCGAACATCTAACACGGCTGTTAATATATATTACGTAATATATTCATATGTTCGGTTTTACAACACTTCCCAAGAACTTGCGGAATTTGCTTTCGTTCGAAAGCAATATACTTTCACAGAGTCAATGTTAAAGAATACAATAAAGTATGTAGTTTTCACAATTGATAGAAACATAAACATAATATTTTTATCAGTGAGAATAAAATTAAATTATAATGTAATATATGTTAATGAGTTTATTTACATATATTTGAACGTGTTTTCTAAATTTATTTGAAATGTTATATATGATCTTTCCTAATTGGATAATACGATGTATAATATCATGTATCAATTTAAAATTAAGTTTTAGAAATATTTTCTTCATGTTATGTTGCCAAAACCGATAATTTTAAGAAATCAGTCACAGATTAGTCACAGGAGAGTGCAACTGATCTGCGACTACAGAAAAACCCATTCACAGATCAGTTACAATTATTGTGACTGATCTGTGACTTAAACAGTACAAAATGACATAGTCACAGATCATTTACAAATTTTATGACTGATTCGAGACTGGTTTCCGCTTAAGTCGCAGATCAGTTGCACTATTTTGTGACTAATCTGTGACTGATTTTTAGAATTATCAATTTTGGCAACATAACTTGAATGAAATATTTCTAAGACATCATTTTACATTGATACATGATGCTTATACATCGTATTATCCAATTAGGAAGAATTATATATGGCATTTCAAATTAATTTAGAAAACACATTCAAGTATCTGTAAACAACGGTATGACCAACAATACCTGGAGCCGACGGTATAACCGGGCTTTTTTTCCAATCTCACTGGAATATTGTAGGTGACCAAGTTATTATGGAGGTGCAAGATTTTTTCAGATCGGGATCGATGCCTAAGGGTTGGAATTTTACTCAAATTTTCCTTATTCCGAGGAATTATAATCCTAAGAAAATGACAGAACTGCGCCCTATTAGCTTATGCTCTATGGTTTACAAATCGTGGCAAGGGTGATGAGTAATAGACTGATATGCATTCTTCCTCAAATTGTTTCGTAAACTCAATGAGCTTTTGTTGCTGGGAAGTTGATTTCCGATAACATCCTTATAGTTCACAAGATGATTCATGCGTTAAAGACCAATAACTGATGCAATAAAGATTTTATGGTGATCAAAACGGATATGTCTAAGGCATATGATCGAGTGGAGTGGAGATTTTTAGAAATGTTGTTTGCTAAGCTTGGTTTTAACAAGATTTGGATAAGCTAGATTATGGAGTGTATAACTTCGGTTACATACTCTGTTATACTTATTGGACAATTTCATAGTTTTATTAAACCCAATAGAGGTTTGTGATAAAGTGATCCAGTATATCCATTTCTCTTTATCTTATGTGCTGAAACACTTATTCATGTGATAAAAAGGCCGAGAATGAGCACAAGATCACAGGAATTTACCTAATTAAAGAGTGCCCATCGATTCAGGATTTACTGTTTGCAGATGACAGGATCTTTATGTGTAAAAAAACATTTAAGGAGTATGCTGAAATTCTACATTGTCTCCGCCTTTATGGTGATGTGTCTGGCCAAATTATAAATTTTCAGAAATATGCCCTTACGTTTGGGGTCGTTTATGGGTATTACTAAAGAGGGAGGGTGTGGTAAATACTTGGGTTACCAGAGTGTATGAGTGGATCAAAAAGAGAGATTTTAAGTTTCATCACAGATAGACTACAATCTCGTCTTGGCTGCTGGTATGAGCAGATGCTCTCGATTGGAGGAAAAGAGATATTGATAAAATTGGTAGCCCTATATCTACATGTTTATACTATATCCTGTTTCAAGTTGACTAAACATCAATGTAAGAAGCTCAATTCAACAATCTCCAAATTTTGGTGGAACGGTAAGGCTGATAAGAACAAGATGCATTGGGTGTCATGGGAAAGAATGTGCAAATCCAAAAAAGAAATGGGACTTGGCTTTAAAGATACAACCGATTTCAATCAAGCTTTATTAGCCAAATAGTCTTGGAAAATTATCTGTGAGCCCAAGTCGCCTGTGTCATATCTATAAGGCTTGTTATTTCCCCAAAACTGATATTTAAGCGGCCGGTTCAGGCATCAGGCCGTCATACGTGTGGCGTAGTATGCTATTTGGTAAAGAATTGCTAGATAAAGGTCTTCTTAACTCCATTAGCAATTGTAAAGATACTAAAGTGTGGCTGGATAAATGGATTTTTGATGGTATACTAAGAATACCACTTAACAGCGACTATATCGATGATCTGGAATTGAAAGTTTCTGCAATTATAAAACAGATGGAGCTTGGAATCGGATGAGTCTTGATATGCTTTTCACTCCGGAAGATGTAATGCGGATTATAAAAGATCCTCCATGTGCTTTATTAGATGATGGCTGGTATGGCCTTTTATGAAAAGTGGAAAATACTCTGTCCAAAGTGACTATCATATAGCTACAGAAATTAGAAGCTGTAACAATCATGTTTCAGATCAAGTACAGAGGATCATTAGTCTTAAAGCTCGGATTTGGAAAATCCGTACTCTTTCGAAGATCAAAGTTTTCTTGTGGCGTGTTTTGTCTGGTGCTTTGGCGGTGGGTGCGTGTTTGCAAAGTCATAGAATTCAAATTAACCCATCATGTTGAGTGTGTGGTGTGGGTTTTGAATCCATACACCATGTTCTTTTTGAATGTAGTATCGCTTCTCAGGTTTGGTCAAATCTCAATCATATGATACAGATTAACAATGAAACTTATTTTATTGAGTCTTATATTAAGCAAGTTCTGGATTATGTTGAGAATAAGCGGCAACAAAATAAGTATAGTCGGATACTTCCATGGCTTTTGTGGCTGATATGGAAACAGTGTAATGGAATTTTTTTTGCTAATGTTCCACATGATGCTGATACCTTGATTACCCAAGGAGTTACAGAAACTGGGGAATGGTTCTCGCTCAACGAGCCTAAGCAAAGGTGCACCAATTATGGTATGAAAGGGTTGGAACATGTTAAGCATTGGTTTCCTCCTAAGCATGGGTTTTGAAATGTAATATAAATGTCTCGTGGGGTGGCTTGATGAAACAGAGTGGTATGGCTTGGTTGGCTAGGGATCAAAATGGTGCAGTGTTATTTCATTCCCGTGATATTTTGCTACTGTGCCATGGCAAAATTAATATTGAGTTTCAAGCTTTGTTTCGTATAGCACAAAGCCTTGCCTGACTTGCATATTGATCGGGTCAAATTATGGATCGAAAATGGAAGAATCGTCCAGGGAATTAATGATCCAAATGAATGACCAAAGTTTAGGAACTGTTTGGAGCAGTGGAAGAAGGTAATCCATAATTTTACTTATTGCCATTTGGAGGTTTCTTCTTTCGAAGCTAACTTGGCTGCGAGACTTATTGCCCGAAGCGCGATTCGCAAAAGTAGACTGCACTCGTTTCTTGCATCAGGAGAACCTTCTTGGCTCAAGTCGGTTATTGACAAAAATCAACGAGGTCATGTGTAATGACTGCTCTATTTTTTCAGCTATTACGAGTGGT
Source organism: Lepidium aucheri (assembly GCA_900406435.1). Taxonomy (NCBI): domain Eukaryota; kingdom Viridiplantae; phylum Streptophyta; class Magnoliopsida; order Brassicales; family Brassicaceae; genus Lepidium; species Lepidium aucheri. The sequence goes on from OVBA01000296.1 coordinate 49,289, forward strand.
TGTATATTGCTCTGTTTTTTAGCTATTGCAAGCGTTTGTATAATGCTCTGTTTTCTCTATGTCCAAATAGAGCCTCTTCTTTTGTAAGGTCTCTTTCAAAATTTAATAAAATCTCTTTCAAATGGTAAAAAAAAGTGATTTGTCTTACAATAACAAATCATTTGTTATTTAAATTTAAATTTTAAAAACCTTCTAAAATTGCAGGTGGCCTATAGTCTAGTGGAATGTGGTAAGTCCATTAAAGACATACACACTTATACATCTAGGGATTAAATCGCATTGCCTACATTATGTAGAAATTTGGCTAATAGACCGTGCAGTTGTGGCTTATGTTGAAAAAAAAAACTTATAAAATTCAACACTAGTGAACTAATAATTTTAAAAAACCTAACTATATCCACTTTATTAGAAATATATCAAACCTGTGATTTTAAGCGATTTGGTAGTATTTTATAATATTTCTTTTAGTTTAAAAAAAATAAAAGTCTAAGTCCCATGGTTATAAATGAAGTTTTGGAGGATTTTATAACAAACATAAAAAACATTTGAATTCATCTAAAATTATTTTAAAAACATTCAAAATAATTCAGTTAGTAAACACTCCTAAATCCTAAGTGAATTATCCTCAAACCATCTCCACCTGTCTAAGTGGTGAAATTTGATCCCTGATTGTATATATGCGCCTGTATTTAGTGGACTTACCCCCAACCACTTGCATCCAAACTAAGTCTTAAAAAAATGAAATACAATATATCCAATTTTTTTAAATAATAAAATTATCATTAATTGTAACGGAAAACCTAAAAAATCCAGGATATAGATTACAAAAATATTCCGTCTAATAAAACTTTATAAATGAGCATCATTTATATCTATTTGCCGGAAAATCTGGAGAAGTATCCCAATCAGAAATATGGATAAAGATTAAAAATTTAAGATGGCTTTTAAATTTCCTTTTCTTTTCGAAGATCATTTATTTTCCCACTAGGATTTAAAAAAGAGGAACCCTAGATAGTCATGATTATTTGAGAATACTTTCATTCCAAAGATATCTCGTACTTTCCAAAATCACAAAAGTTTAGAGGTTGAGTTGTTTTTGTTGATCATTCATGGTTTTCATCGACAATCCCTTCTCACTTCCGGACTTGTTTGAACATTTCCGTGTTTCTGCACCTGAAGCAGGAATCTCTGCCTCTATTTATCCTCCGAAATTCTCCTCATACGCTACTGCCGTAAGAGACAAGTCAGTGCTCGCAGATCTGTTCAACTTCATGACCAACGAAGAAGGTGTTGTCCTCTTTAACTTTATCATCTCAGACTTAGACATAACACAGCTTCATAGGATGGTATCTTTACTAACGTCAGATCCTGATTACTTCTCGGAGATCGTCACAAACAAGTTTGGATCGAAACGCGTTCAGGATCTTTTCGGGATTTCAGATGATTTGGACGCCCTCTTTTGCGATGTTATCAAGTGCCGTTTCCTCCACATCATGACTGATAAATACGCGTCACACGTTGCTATTCGAGCCATGATCGTTTTCGACAAGGAGAAGAAGACGGCTATGTATGAGCACATTCTCTTCAACGCGCTCGACATAGCGTGTGATCAACACGGCTGCATTGCACTCAACGACATTATAACCGACATGGACGACGATAAATACTATAGACATAATGTACTTGAATTTGTCACACACGATGCTCTCATCCTAAGCAAGCATGAGTCAGGGAACTGTGTGGTCCAACACGTGCTACAACTAAATTACTTGCAATACACGTACAACATCGTGTACAATCTCAGTGGCCACTTCGTTGAGCTCTCGTTTAACCAGTATGGAAGATTCGTCGTGGAGAAACTTCTAGAGGCAGATGAGAAGTCAATAGTTGTGGTATGTAAGGAGCTCTTGAAATGCAAAGAAGACACATTGATAAGACTCGCGACGAATGAGTTTGGGAATAACGTGGTGTGCAAGGCTCTAAGACTCGCGAGAGAAAGGTTTAAGATTAATCTGTATGAGGATTTGGTTCATAAACTCATGCCTTCTCTCCCACTTTTGCGTACATCTCACGCCACCAACATCGCTAACATCTTGGACTCCTTTATTCATGACTTCCCTCAGTTTATGTCTTAAACTAGTCGATTTCTAAGTTATTAATTACATAAATCTTGTAACAAAGGATTTTCGTCATTTAAGTTTCTTTTTTCTTTTAAACAAGGTTGTATGTTTTATTTACAAGTATTCTTAAAACTATATTAAATTTGAAAGAAAAAATAGCTTATTAAAAGTATTCTTAAAACTATATTAAATTTTGTTTTGATTCTAACAAGCCCTAACCTGAGAGGATAGCAAAGAAACAAAGTTCTTGTTTCAGAAATAAGACAATTAAAAACATGAGTATTATATTCCTAAAACATAGCAAATAATAGAGTTCTGTGTATTGAGATAACAATAAAAAATTAGATTTGTCTGTCATTTCAATTTTTTTTTTTTTTTTTTTTTCAACCTTTGTTGGGTCGNTTTTCTTCTTTCTCCTTGCACCTGAGAAGACTCGAACCCGGGTGCCTGAAGATTTGTAAAGTGGCCACTACCACTGGACCACCTGTCCTCGGCATCTGTCATTTCAATTTCAATCACAGAGTTGAACATCAAAGCAAAGTAAAAATATATATTTGAATAAATTAAACTGATTAACAATTTCAACCATAAACCTTTAAATAGATATGGAAATCTTCTATTAAGTTAGTTTTTAACAGAACTAGAAAATGAAAGATAGAATAGTGGGATTCTATTTATTTTTGTTTTAGTCCTTTGGGATAGTAAAGAACATTAAAATCGATCAAAATTAAAATACTACTCAACCAAATCAATATTGAATAATAAATATTTTTAATAATCAATATATATATATATATATATGTAAAAAAAATTTCCACATTAAAGATATTCTTTATTAGAAAGAGCAAAAAAGGTAAAATTCTCCGCGTCGAAAGATATGGTAGAAATCAAAAAGCTAACAACAATGGGTTATCAAAAATAAATGTTTGGCTCACTCAAGATGAGGGCCCTAGTGCTTCATGTTCAATACGACATTGTAACCAAGTTGGGCCTTTTTGGGCTATGTATGATTGGCACTTATGATCCTTTGTCACCGATCATGTAGCTATGGCTAGTGCTATCCCTTGGTTCAAAAATTTGTTAGTCTAGCCAATTAATCTCTCGCTTATATATTAGGTAATGACCAATTAAATCGATAAATGCTTAGACAGTTGAAAAATTGGATTTTGAATTAGTCTCGGCCTAAATCTGAATAATCTCCCTCCCTCTAGTTCGCTATGATTAATATTATATTTTAAAAGAATTTATTTAACTTTTGATTAAATTTTCTAGTAAAAATAAAACAGATTTTAAATCATGCACTTTAAATTGTTTATAATTTGATTTTTTAATGTTAATTACAACTAACAAATTATCTATAATGATTAATTATTTTTGTCAATGTATTTTATGAAATTATATCATTAAGTTGTTGATTTGTGTTTTTTGTCAATTAGCCTAGTGGTTTTTTATTAATAACACTAAATTGTTAATTGATAAAACTAAAACATAGAATAAATTAAAAAAATTTGTTCTCAATTAATCTTTGCGTAATTCTTGATTAATTGATTAGGCGCTAACCATTACTTCGCTCCAAACATAACGTCTAGCGAAATTCAAAACATAGGTGCTACTTGATTGGTGTCTTTTTTTTTGTCTCATCATTATTATTATTTGAAATAAATAAAAGATACAAAATTACACTCTTCATAACCGGAAGAATAGCATGATTCCCGGTGATAAGTTGGATAGACTAAAGAAAAAAGAACCGGCAGAATTCAAAGAATCTCTGGAAATACACCCAAAAAGGAGAGAATCGATGAGATACTAGGACCATATATCATTTAATAAGAAAGGAAAACTAGACTCAAAAGTTACTATCGCGACCCAGAAAAGGAGTGTCTCTACATAGACAACGAAACCTCCTATAGTGAATAGATGCATCTCACAATTGACGAGCCAAGGTTGCTAAAATTAATTAGTGATAAGACATAAAACCTTCTGATAATGCAGAGACAAAATAAACCGTCATTTTGACACTGCCAGCAAACCCTAGGAAGGAGAGACCTCGAACAAGTCTTCTACATACAGACAAGAAGCGAAACCATCCTTTAACTAACGCCGGAAAGAACAATCTCAGAACAAACCCAGTGAAGAAATAATGCTTAACCAGAAAGAATAAGCAATTCACTTTCTAACTAAACCATAACCAGTCCAAAATAAATTAGATACGAGCTAAAATTATATACTTATAAAATGAAAAGTGAGTCCTTTGAAGTGAGTACTAACTCAAAATTATATAACTTCACTTTATTAAATAACACGCGAAACCTCAACTCCGAGTCTGATTCTTTCCGTTCTTGGAAATCACCTTTGTGTTCATGTCTAAGAAATGAGAAATAACATACTTCCGACCAACGGTCTCAATAATCAAAACCACAATGCTAATTAATATTTCATATTGCGAAACAAAAATTTCAGATTTGTCAATCGACAATCCTCAACTTCGATGTTTCATAAGAAAGCTAAACTCTAAATCGATTTACAATTTTAAACAAGAGGGGAAACAACGTCGACCTCTGTAATCGTTGGACCCTCACATCTTGCCAGTATATCACCAAACCAATCTGTAGAAATCAAATTCTATCAGAGGCACCGAAACATCTATTCAGTACTGACAAATATTTTCAGAACCAATGAGAATAAAGATTCAATACCTTCGAAGTTCAAAATGCTCTTCGGGAATCTATGTTGGAGCCTTGAATTTTCGATATGACAACTGATTCTATACACAGCCGCGAAAGCAGTATCTGAGTATGACTCTTCCAACCACTTGGGATCGACCAAAGCAAATCCGCAAAGCACAAACCTCTCTTCATGTCAGAATCACATTCCATATGTCCTATTATACACATCTCCGGGACCTGGAATCCGGTAATTGGGTTCTTCATATACGTTGTTGTATAGGTTTTCATTGAATCCCAGCCGTTCATTCCTAAGAAGTTCAGCCATGCCTAAAGAGTTCACACTTAGGCCTTCATTCCACTTATCCCAGTGACCATTAGACATGATTGGATTTGCAGATGGTTGTTGTCTTGATAGCTGTGAGAAAGGAGATAAGCTACTTCCCTGCACTTGATCCATTATCCTCGAACTAAATCCATAAGGATCAGTATGTGAAGGAGATAAGTTTCGGAGATCATGATGAAACCCATTGGCTTGTTGTGCAGCAGACAAAGACTGTTGTCTCAACAATTGAAGTCCTCTTTCATTTTCAAAGGAATTCAGCTGTGAAGAGAATCCTGATCTCAAATCCAAATCTGCATTTACCATCCCTCTTCCAACAGCTAGAATTGCAGGATCCACAAACTCTATATCACTTGTACAGCTACCATAACCAACTGGAGACGGTACTTGATATGCATTCCTCAATAAGGAGGTAGAGTCAAGAAATCGAGTTCCTATGATACAAGGGAATCATTTTAGTCTCTAGCATCAGCCACACTCTAAGTTATCCTAAGATAAAATAAAAGAGCTACCTGGTGCAGTATCTGAAGATAGACCCACTCTTTCATGTGAAGAGAAGCCAGGAGGAGGTAACCTGCTGGGCGCAGAAAATCCTGGAGGAGCAGAAACTTGGGGTCGTGAAACTGTAACAGGACAACAGTGAAATAAATTATAAATGCCGCAGAAAAGTATCAAAACAAGAAATAATAGGAAACCATAAACAATATATGCTAACCAGGAATTTTGTGTGAAGAGAATAAAGAATTAACAGCAGGGTTTTCTAAGTAGTTTGAAGCAAATCCATTTAAAGTCCTAAGATTATCCTGATAGATATCTCGGCCCACAACTGACTCCTGAACAGGCTGATCTCTTGAAAACTGCCCATAAATGCTATGGTGCTCACGGTCAAATCCTTGATTACTAGAATCTTCATACCGTGCAAAAGAAAATCTAGACTGGCTGTTATGTTGCTTTAGGAGGTTTGAAGGTTTAAGATTACTAGATGGCTGATCAGCTTCACCAAGTAACTCTGCCAAGTCATGTGAAGAACTCAAGGATTCATCCCATGGATCAAAGTCCAGAGACAAAATGTTTGAGATTATTTCATCCTCTGTATTGCGAATTCCGTTTCTGCCTTCATTAGCAAATAGGGAATGCACCACATTGGACCTGGATATCTCACCAATTCCATTTGGAAGATGCAATTTATCACTGCGTCTATCCAAAGAGGACCTCAAATTTGAATCGTTCAAACCAGAAATTTCACAAGGCTGTGAAGAACGAGAAGCCATATGATTTGTGTCCGAAATAGAATTTGATAAACTAGACACTAACCGCGAGTGCATAATATCCTCTTGAGGGTGATGCAGCTGGCTATCGAATGATGAGATATCCTCCCTTTCCAACTTTGAGTTATCTTGCATCCGAGGTTGCAAATCTGATCTCCAATCCCACTCAGGCTTAGGACAGGGGACCACATCTTCTGGCGGGATAGCTTTCTTATCAGTGATTATAGAACTATCAATACTACATTGCTCTAAATGTGGCAATCTTGATACTTCATGACCAGTTTGTCTAATAGTAACTTGATCGCAACGACTACCATTTGCCATTGTAATATCAGGAAGTTCATCCCTAGAATTTGAAGATACCTCCATTCGCGTAACACCAACTGACAAGCTGCTTACAGTAGGGCCATCTTCTACAGCTTTATTTAAATCATCAAACGATTTCACAGTAACTGAAGGCTTGTCAATGTCTTTGCCACTATTGGAAGACTCTACTGAACTGGACAACCGATTGCTAGTAGCATCTCTATCAGGTGAGTTAGTTCTCTTGGAACCAGAATCAGCCACAAAATTATGCTGCAAAGGCTTCGACACACTAGGTTTGCCTTTGTCCACGACTACTTGGTTTTCTTCTTTGCGAGATGGTCTTTTAAGAATGTCACTAGAAGATGCAGGCCCATGAGCTACATTTGCCACAACAGCAGAAAAGGGCAGGGTTTCATTTACTGATGTTGATCTTTGTATATCAGAAGATCCATTTGAGGTAACGGAAGTTGCTAAAGACTGCTGGTTTGCAATATGACCCCTGCAACAGAATTCCCTATTTTATAAGATTGACTGCTCAAAAGACTTCTCACGTAAAAAGCAGCAACTGAAAACTTACCATGACGCTGCAGCAGGAAGAGCAGTAGATCTGCTAGAGCTCCCACTCCCACTGGGTGGAGAATACCTGGGAACAGCAGCTACATTCTGCTCATAAAAAATAAAGTGAGACAAAAATTATTAAGTTCAGCAAGCCTAAAGAATTTTGTAAGCTACTCATACCAACTAGGACTAATATATAAAAAAGGCTTCAGATGTGCAGTATTTTGTGGTTGGTTTGTGCCTTTAAGGGCATGGCATTTTTAAGGTTAAAGTTCCTAGGAAATGGTGTGCAACCAATCTGCTCGGAAGTTTGGAATTCTTATTCTTGTACCACAAGACTCGAGCCATATTGCATATCATGTCAAGACAAAGTTGAGATTTAACTAAACTTACAGTTGAAGGGACTTTTATAATTGGTTTTGCAGAAGAACTGTCCCTACAATAAGCATCCAGTGGAGGAGGCAACATGCTCCCTGAACGGTGCTGCAGAACATTTGTTGCTCCAGTGATGTGCTGAACTCTACTCCTTCAAAATTACTATAAGACTTAACTAATCATCCAAAAATACTAGAGCAACCATCATATTACGAATACTTAAATAATTGGATCCACAAACAGAACAATTATAAACACATGGGAATTTTAAAAGTTTAGATGATAAATATACCTTGTATAGGCTGATATGATCTCATCTTTTGTGAAACTATCCTCTTGAGGACCAACCTCATGCAGATAGAGACAATCAGGATTGATACACGCCTGAAATATAACATGCAACTTATCACTTCAAAGATAACAGTTTAAACAATTATCTGAAAGGAGGTAACTAAACGAACAACTCAGGGAGTCAGAAAGCAGAACAAGGATCCAGAGATAGCATACCACATTTCTCAGCCATGCATGACAATACTTAGTTGTCCCAAAACATGCCCTGAAATATATAGAGAACGAGAGAACATTCATATGATCGTTAGTTGAACCAAAAAATTTAAAATACTACTCAGAAAGCTTAAAACAATATGGAAGCAAGTCAAAACGTACTTCAGTGATTTACCATCCAAGATAAACCCATGAACAGCCTGAATGCAGCGAACAGCCTCTTCTTCTTTTCCATAAGTAATATATCTGGGATACGAGAAATTATTATCAGAAAAAATTAAAACTGCAAAGCCAATGTCAAAGAAAGTTATAATAAGAAGATATATACAGAAACGCACACACTGCATGTATTGTTCGGGAATTGTTGGATGACGCCAGATGCTGTTCGGGACATGGAAACCTTCAGAACTTTTCCGTACTGTCCAAAATATTCTTTATGTTGGAGTAGCTGAAATGGAGCACTAATCAGACATCAATCAAAACAAAAAGAGGAATATAAGAGTTTGGTGAAAATTCTCATACATCTTCATCTGCTAGATTAAGAGGCAGCCCGACAATGTAAACAAGATTCCTTTGGATCACTCGCACACTGGTGAGTTGCTTTCTCCCTTCAGAAGGTTTTGATTTTGACTTCTGGATCTTCTTGCGCTCCATGTTGCCTTCAGAGGCCAGACTAGGAACAGATAATTATAGACAAAAGCCATCAGCAGGAGATACGAAAAACCATTGTTCCACAAATAAAATAAATTTTTCCAACAAAAGATGACATAACAAGCATCATACAACAACCTGTCACAATTAACAGTCATCCCTACAATCTTTTCTTTGTCATATGCAGTGCGACAAGCTGGACAACGCCCTTCTATTTGATCTTTCTCTGCCATGTCCACTATGTGATGCCAGCACCAAACACATATCTGAATCGCATATACAAAATAATTAACAGAAAAAAGATTAATGGTCAATGAGATTGAAGCAAAATGTTTAAAATAATTCAGTGAGTCAATGCTGTCTTTCGTGCTAAACAGATAAACCATAGTAGAAACTATGAGCTAAGCAAACACAAATTATATTTTCACCCAAGTAGTTATGATGACTTAGAAAACTGAGAAAGACAAGAGCTATCGAACATTGCAATAAGCAAAACAGTTCTTGCTTATAATTTTCAGCTTCAAGACTAAGAAACAACGAGTCAATTACTCTTTACAGAAAATGAGGGCAGAAAGACCTGATAGCCACATTTGCAAGGCTTCAATTGTTGATCAGTCAGATCCATCTCCTCAGCACACAGTGGACAAGTCTTCTCTCCGTGGTCACTCATGGTGCTCTAAGAGAAAGATTATGAGATCCATTAATCATCAAGGTAAGGCCACAGAATTCAAAAAGTAGTAATTTTTCTATGAGCTATTAGATTAAATACAAGCAAAAAACCAAACTTCTTAGAAGCCTCGACTCAACCACCCAATTCGGCTAAAAGCAAGGCTAAAGTTTGATACTTCCTGTATCAACTAATTTACATTTAGGTAGTTCATTGCTTTCGTACAGATTAATAATGCAAAGCAAAAAAAAACATTGCGGGCAACTTAATTAATCATCAGCAGAAATAAGACATAATGCACATTCATCATATTCCGAATCAAAACAAAAATTTATCTTCACTCATCTCATCAACGTTATCTTATGCCAAGTCTAAAAGTAGGAGAACTTTTAAATTTAGTCTAAACATTAAATATTTCAGATCGAGAACAGAAATTTAGCAATCAGAAACTGAAATAAAATGCATCTACAATGAAGAACTTCACGAAATCGATATGTGCATGCGTGGTGACGGTTCAATTAGAGACGCGTCAACGAACAAAGCGAAATTACATCGTTAGGAAACAATCACAGACAAATATAATTTCCAAAGTCTCAACTAACGATCCAAACTAACAGACCAATGATCCAATAAAAACTCCAATACAAGAAAAAAAAAATTAAAGACAAAAACAGAATTAGGGTTTTGAGATTCAGCAGATTCAAACTCAATGAATTCAACATAGGTGGAAAAAAACATACGATTACAAAAAGATCGATTAAGATTGGAGATGAAGAAGATTGAGATGAGGAGATTGCGAGCAAGAGAGAGAGAAAATGGATGGTTACGATTTCGGGGAGATGGCTTTTTTAACCCTTAATTTTTTTTTTTGTTGTCTGTCAGATCCACGTTGCTGTCTTGTTAAATAATAAAAAGAGTTTCCTAAATTTATTGCCCTTTGATATCATATTTTATTACGATTTAGCCTGGTTCGGTTCTCACTACCCGGTAGATTTTGGCCAATTTTGATTTCCATAGAAAACCCCAAACCTTTGCGTTGAGAAAGAGGCTTACAAAAGGATAAATTGATCAACACAAAACAGATCAGAGGCTTCCTCAAGTTAATTGTCGTCAAATCATCTTCACGTGTCTGAGTTGTGAAATTGTTAAAGCACTAGTAAAATGAAATATCTAGTTTCGAATTGTCTTTTTTCCTTGGTTATGAAATTCTACCTATTTCCATTTCTACATAATTTTAAATCATTGTTAATTGTTACGAAAAACTAGAAAAAAAAGGAAAGTCCACAATGAAAAGTTAAGCGGAATTTTAAATTTCCTTTTTTTCCTAGAATTATATTTTCTTTTCACAGTCGAAATAGGAAATAAGAAAGATAACTCTACTTCTATAAATACTACACACTCGAGTTCTATTCCAACATTCCATAGATCGATCTCTCCTATGTTTTCAAAATCACAAAAGTTTAAACCTCTTTCAAAAGTCATGGATCAACAACATACATTCATAACTATTCCCTTCCCACTTTCGAGAACCACGAAATACCCTAAAGGAATCTCTGCTTCTATTTCTCCTCCGGGTTTCCCCTCACACCCTACCGCCGTAAGAGACAAGAGTTTGCTCGCAGATTTGTTCAACTCCATGACCAACGAGGAAGATGTTATCATCTCAGAGTTAGACATTGCAGAGCTTCAGAAGATGGCTTCGTTGCTCACATCAAATTCTCATTACTTCTTGGCCATCGTTGGAGACAAGTTTGGATCAAAACGCGTGCAGAAACTCCTCGGGAAATCAGATGATGTGGACGCACTCCTCTGCGCCGCTATCGTGCGCCATTTCCTCCACATCATGACCGACAAATACTCTTCCCACGTAGCCATACGAGCCATGATCGCTTTCGATAGGGAGAAGAAGATTACAATGTACGAGCAAATTCTCTTCTACGCACTCGACATAGCGTGTGATAAACACGGCTGCATCGCACTCAATGACATTATAACTGACTCGGATAACCAATATTACAGAGATAATATCTTAGAATTTGTCGCGCTCAATGCTCTCTTCTTAAGCAACGACGATTCAGGGAACTATGTGGTCCAACACTTGCTTAAACTAAATAACTTGCGCTGCACGTTAAACATCATGTACAATCTCCGTGGCCATTGCGTTGAGCTCTCCTTTAAAAAGTATGGAAGTTACGTTGTGGAGAAACTTATGGAAGCCAAAGAGGAGTCGATGGTTGCTGTAGTTGTGGAGCTTTTGGAATGCAACGTACACACATTGATAAGACTGGCGAGGAGCGAGTTTGGGAATTTTGTGGTCGGCAAGGCACTCAAATTGACCTGGAAGATGTCTACGATCGATCTGTTCGGGGGTTTGGCTCAGAAGCTCATGCCTTTTCTCCATCTCTTGCGTAGATCCCACGGCCGCAACATTGCAACCATCTTGGACTCGTTTAAGTTTCGTAACTAATTATAATCTCTCTGTATTTTTGTCCTTAAGATGTTGAAGTGTAGAATAGTTTTAAAAAAATCGATTGTAGCACTTGGATTTCTTTTTATTATTTTGCTATAACATTTTGGTGTTTCATTAGATATAGAGAAACCAAAAAAAAAAATCTATTTACAACTCTTTTACACAAGGAAACAAAAAAACACAGGCGGTACAACTTCAACCTCTGTTACTCGTTGAGGATCCTCAAATTTTGCCAATATTCTGACCAAACCAATCGGCGAAAATCAAAATTTATCAAAGGCACCAAAAAATCTAACATCTTTACTCCTGCAAAAGAGAAAATATCTTTTAGTACCGACACATACAATCAGAACCGATGAGTAAACCAAAATAACACATTTCGAATAAAGATTCCATACCTTTGAAGTTCAAATGCTATTCGGGAGTCTGTTGGAGCCCTGTATTTTAATATGATAGTTAATTCTATACGCACAGCCGCGGAAGCAATATCTGGGTATGACACTTCCAACTACTTGGGACAGACCAAAGCAAATCCAACAAGGCAGAAACCTTTCTTCATGCCAGAATTACATTCAATATGTCCTATTATACGCATTTCCGGGACTTGGAATCCGAAATTTGGGTTCTTCATATCCGTTGTTGAATAAGTTCTCACTGAATCCCAGCCGTTCATTCCTAAGAAGCTCGGCCATGCCTAGAGAGTTCACACTTTGGCCTTCATTCCACTTATCCCAGTGACCATTAGACATGATTGAATTTGCAGATGGCTGTTGTCTAGGTAGCTGTGAGAAAGGAGATAAACTACTTCCTTGTGCTTGATCCATTAGCCTCGAACTATATCCGTAAGGATCGGTAAGTGAAGGAGATAAGTTTCTGCGATCATGATGAAACCCATTGACTTGTTGTTGCGCAGCAGAAATAGACTGTTGTTGTCTCAAAAATTGAAGTCCTGTTTCATTTTCAAAGGATTTCAGCTGTGAAGAGAATCCTGATCTCATATCCAAATCTGCATTTACCATCCCTCTTCCAACAGCTAGAATTGCAGGATCCACAAACTCAATATCAGTTGGACAATTCTGATAACTAACTGGAGGCAGTACTTGATATGTATTCCTCAACAAAGAGGTAGAGTCAAGAAATCGAGTTCCTACGACAAAAGGGCACAACAGTTTTAGTCTATCAGCCGCTTTCTTAGTACCCTGAAATCAAAGTAATAGCTACCTGGTGTAGTATCTGAAGACAGGCTCACTCTTTCATGTGACGAGAAGCCAGGAGGAGGTAGCCTGCTGGGCGCAGAAAATCCTGGAGGAGCAGAAACTTGGGGTCGCGAAACTGCAATAGGACAACAGTGTAACAAATTAGAAATGCAACAGAAAAGTATCAAAACAAGAAATAACGGGAGAAACCATAAACTGCTAACCACGATTTTTGTACGAAGAGAATAAAGAACTAGCAGCAGGGTTTTCTAATCCACCGGAGTAGTTTGAAGCAAATCCATTTAGACTCCCGAGATTGTCACAGTAGATATCTCGGCTCATAACAGGCTCCCGAGTAGGCTGATCTCTTGTCAACTGCCTAAAATTGCTATGGTTCTCACGGTCAAATGCCTGGTCATCAGAATCGTCATACCGTGCAAAAGAAAATCTGGACTGGCTGTTATGTTGCTTTAGGAGGTTTGAAGGTTTAAGAGTACTAGGTCGCTGATCAACTTCACCAAGTAACTCTGCCAAATTATGTGAAGAACTCAAAGATTCATCCCACGGATCAAAGTCCAAAGACAAAATATTTGAGATTATTTCATCCTCTGTATTGCTAATTTCATTTCTGCCTTCACTAGAAAATAGCGAGTGCTCCACATTGGCTTTGGATATCTCACCAATTCCATTTGGAAGATGCAATCTATCACTGCGTCTATCCAAAGAGGACCTCAAATTTGAATAGTTCAAATCAGAAATTTCACAAGGCTGTGACGAACGAGAAGCAATATGATTTGTGACCAAAATAGAACTTGATAAATTAGACAGTAATTGCGAGTGGATAGTATCCTCTTGAGGGTGATGCAGTTGGCTATCGAATTGTGACATATCCTCCCTTTCCAACTTTGAGTTATTTTGCATCTGATATTGCAAATCTGATCTCCAATCCCACTCAGGCTTAGGAGAGGGGACCCCATCCTCTGTTAGGATAGCTTTCTTATCAGTGTTTATTGAACTATCCATCCTACATTGCTCTAAATGTGGCAACCCTGACACTTCATGACCAGTTTGTCTAATAGAAACTTGATCACAACGACTACCAATTGCCATTGTAATATCAGGACGTTCATCCCCAGAATTTCCAGTTATCCCCATTCGTGCTATACCATCCAACAAGTTGCGTATAGTAGGGCAATCTTCTACAACTTTATTTAAATCATCAAACGATTTCACAGTAACTGAAGGCTTGTCAATGTCTTTGCCACCATTTGAAGACTCTACTGAACTGGATAACCGATTGCTAGTAGCATCTCTATCAGGTGAGGTAGTTCTCTTTGAACCAGAATTAGCCACAACATTATGCTGCAACGGCTTCGACACACTTGGTCTGCCTTTGTCCACGACTATTTCATTTTCTTCTTTGCGAGATGGTCTTTTAAGAATGTCACTAGAGGATGCAGGTCCATGAGCTGTGTTTGCAACAACAGCGGAAAAGGCCAGGGTTCCATTTACTGATGTTGATCTTTGTATATCTGAAGATCCATTTGCGGTAACCGAAGTTGCTAAGGACTGCTGGTTTGAAATATGTGTCCCCCTGCAAAAAAATTCCCTATTTCATAAGATTAACCAGTCAAAAGACTTCTCAAATATTAAGCAGGAAGTGAAAACTTACCATGACGCTGCAGCAGGAAGAGCAGTACATCTGCTAGAGCTCCCACTCCCACTAGGTGGAGAATACCTGGGAATAGCAGCTGCATTCTGCTCATATAAAATAAGACACAGAAAATACTACTAAGTTCAGCAAACATAAAGGATTTGTACGCTATGCTACATAATGGAGTTAGTTACCAACTAGGACTAACAAAGAAAAAAAAAAGGCGTCAGATGTGTAGTACTTTGAGGTTGGTTTGGGGACTTTAGAGGCCTGGGGGAGACTTTTTAAGGCTAAAATTCCTAGGAAATGGTGTGTTAACATCTGCCCGGAAGTTTAGAATTCATATTCTTGGTACACTTGACTCAAGCCATATTGCACTTCATGTCAAGACAAAGTTTAGATTTAGCTGAACTTACAATTGAAGGAACCTTTACAATTGGTTTTGCAGAAGAACTGTCCCTGCAATAAGCATCCAATGGTGGAGGTAACATGCTCCCTGAACGGTGTTGCATAATATTTGTTGCTCCAGTAATTTGCTGAACTCTACTCCTTCAAAATTACTATAAGACTTAACTAATCATCCAAAAATACTAAAGCAACCATCATATTACATATACTGAAATAATTGGATCCGTAGAACAGAACACTTTTTAACATTAAGGGAATTTCAAAATTTTAGATGATAAATATACCTTGTATATGCTGATATGATCTCATCTTTTGTGAAACTATCCTCGTGAGAACCAACCTCGTGCAAATAGAGACAATCAGGATTGACACACGCCTGAAATACAAATATGCAATTCATCGCTCTAAAGATACCAATTTCAACATTTATCTGAAAGGAGGTAACCAAATGAACAACTCAGGGAGTCAGAAAGCGGAACAAGAATACACAGAAATCATACCACATTTCTCAGCCATGCATGACAATACTTAGTTGTCCCAAAACATGCCCTGTAATGTATAGAGAGTGAAAGAACATTCATAGGATAATTACATGAACTGAAAGAATTAAAATACTACTCAGAAAGCTTCAAGTTAATAAGGAAGCAAGTCAAAACTTACTTTAGTGATTTACCATCCAAGATAAACCCATGAACAGCTTGAATGCAGCGAACAGCCTCTTCTTCTTTCCCATAAGTAATATATCTGGGGTACAAGAATTTATTATCAGAAAAAGAAAAACCAAAAGCTGCAAAGCCAAAGTCAAAGAAAATAATGACGAGGAATTTCTTATCATAAGAAAATTATATACAGAAACGCACACACTGCATGTATTATTCGGGAATTGTTGGATGACACCAGATGCTGTTCGGGACATGGAAACCTTCAGAACTTTTCCGTACTGACCAAAATATTCTTTATGTTGGAGTAGCTGAAAAACATTGGAGCACTAATCAGACAGCAATCCAAAGCAAAAAGAAGACTATAAAAGTTTGGTGAAAGTTCCCATACATCTTCATCTGCTAGATTAAGAGGCAGCCCAACAATGTAAACAAGATTTCTTTGGATCACTCGCACACTGGTGAGTTGCTTTCTCCCTTCAGAAGGTTTTGATTTTGACTTCTGGATCTTCTTCCGCTCCATGTTGCCTTCAGAGGCCAGACTAGGAACAGATAATTATAGACAAAAGCCATCAGCAGAAGACACGAAAAAACATTGTTCCACAAATAAAATAAATTTTTGCAAAAAAAGATGGAAGTATCAAGCATCATACAACTACCTGTCACAATTAACAGTCATCCCTACAATCTTTTCTTTGTCATATGGAGTGCGACAAGCTGGACAACGCCCTTCTATTTGATCTTTCTCTGCCATGTCCACTATGTGATGCCAGCACCAAACACATATCTGAATCACATACACAAAATAATTATAAGAGCAAATAGTTATGGTCAATGAGATTGAGGCAAACACAAGATGTTTAAAATATTTCACTAAGTGATTGCTATCTTTCGTGATTAACAGATAAACAACATTAGAAGCTTTGAGCTAAGCAAACACAATGTATATTTTCACCTAAGTAGTTATGATTACTTTGAAAACAGAGAAAGATGAGAGCTATCAAACATTGCAATAAACAAAACATTTTCTTCTATAACTTTCGGCTTCAAGACTAAGAAGCAACGAGTCAATTACTCTTTACAGAAAATGAATGCAGAAAGACCTGATAGCCACATTTGCAAGGCTTCAGTTGTTGATCAGTCAGATCCATCTCCTCAGCACACAGTGGGCAAGTCTTCTCTCCGTGGTCACTCATGGTGTTCTAAGAGAAACAAAATAAGATATAGTGATCATCAAGGTGAGGCCACAGATTTTAAAAGTATAAGGTTTTTTTATCAGCCATCAGATAAAATACAAGCAAAAAAACCAAACTTCTTAAGAAAACACGAGCTCAACCACCCAACTTAGCTAAAAGTTATAAGGCTAAAGTGTGATACTTTTTCGCATCTACTAATTTACATTAAGGTTGTTCGTTGTTTTCGTACAGATTGAAAATGGATTTTTTCTTTTGCGGAAACTTAATTTAGCATCAGAGGAAATAAGACAATGCACATTCAGCATATTCCCAATCAAATCCTCGAATCTACGTTCACTCATTCCATCAACTTTATCTTATTCCAAGTTTAAAGGTAGGAGAACTTTTAAATTTACTCTAAATATTCAAAATTTTCGATCGACAATGGAACTTTAGCAATCACGAAAGGAAATCAAATGCATTTATAAAGAAGAACTCCACGAATCAATATGTGCATGTGTCGTAACGTTCATTTAGAGACGCGTCAACGAACAAAGTGAAATCATATCGTAAGGAAACAATCACAGACAAAATGAAAGAATCCAAAATTTGAATCACAATTTACGATCCAACTAACAAACCAATGATCCAATAAAAACCCCGATACAAAAAAAAAAACAGATTTAGGGTTTTGAGATTCAGCAGATTCACACTCCATAAGAAGGGATTCAATGAGGTGAAATATAACATACGATTCTAAAAAACGATTAAAATTGGAGATGAAGAAGATTGAGATGAGGAAAATGAAGCTCGAACGAGAACTGGAGATTGCGAGCAAGAGAGAGAGAAAATGGATGGCTATGATTTTTGAGAAGATGGCTTTTTTAACTCATCAATTTCTTATAATTTTTGTCTGCCAGATCCACGTCGCTGTCTTGTTAAATAATAAAAATGGTTTTCTAAACTAATTGCCCTTCGATTTCAAATTTAATTACGATTCAGTCTGGTTGGGCTTTTCGTTACCCGGTTATTTTACATTTATATTTCAAATTTTTTATATCATTACCAAATTCGCTCAAACCACATAAAATCTTCTAGTCCTGGAAATTTCATATTATTACCAAATCACCCGACTACATATAGAAGGGTATTTATAGTATATGAAGTTTAATTAATTTAGGTGAAATATATAGTTGACCAAATTAATGATACAGTCAAATTTTAGCACGGTTTTATCGATTTCTTTTCTTTTTTATGTAGTTTGTATTTTTTTAGGTAAGACAATATATGCATAACTCATTTATCATCATAAAAAAATACTTTCAAATTTTCACCTAATCTATGGGAAAACGGTTTATTTATACACGAAATTTTTCGAAAATAGACATTCTATACATGAATTTATAGACTTAGTTTTTTTTTGTCAACTTAATTATATAAAAACTTAAATCAAAACTGGGTCCAAGGGACCGGGACGTTGTTCACCAACAATAAGCTTCGGGCCCTTCTACCTAGGGAATCAGCCTTGTAGTTCAAAGCACGCGGAAGCAAAGATAATAAGACTACCTCAAATTCGTTTTTGAGTCTCAAGAAATCCTCAAGCTATGGGGAGAATGCTGGCCACGCTGTTGGGTCCTCCACCATCTTCACCACTACCGAGCAATCGACTAGAAATTCCACTTCCAACAAATGAAGAGAACTAAGACATGTCATGGCCCATAATAGAACCTCAAATTCTGCATGTAGAGGGGTCAAACTTCGACGACAACATTTTGCTCCCATATTCACTTCAGCATTAGGAAAAAGGATAACAATACCATCCTAAGCCTGTGTATTTCCCTGATTCGTTCCAGGAGGCGTTCACAATGCATTTATATCCTGAAAAGTCTGCTATTATCATAAGTGGATTAGAAATTGTTCCTCTTTTAGAGTGCAGCTGTGCACCTCCATTCATGGCTTGTGTAGGTATGTCTTGCTGAGTTATCACCCAAGCCTCCGATTCTGCTTCAGCGCGCCGAACTAAATCTTAGGGTTCTTGTATTTTAGCCGCAAAGGCCTTCTCATTTCTCGCTTTCCATATAAACGAAATGATCCATCAAAAAATCTAGAACTAGATCTTGGGGGTCTTGTACTTTAGACTTAGTTTTTCCATACCTTAAAATTTAAAAAAACATTAAGAACTTGTATTATTTGATCATAATCTTAATGGACTATTAAGATCGTTAGTCAACACTTAATTGTCCATTTTTAATTTGTTAACGGTGACATGTGACACACAAATTAGCCTAATCAGATCCTACGTGTCAGAATAATCAAAATGACGATGTTATAGACTTAATGAACAAAAAGTAAAATAGTGTCATTTGGGACTTATAACCCTAAATTACTCATCTTCTCTTACGTGTTTCCAAAATAGTTGAACGATTCTATGATTCTATTACTATTGCCTCAACTATATTTTGTATATCGTGTTTGATGATTTACAGTTCAGTTCACCGTAGAAAATAACAATTCATAAATTCTTGGCTTATGAATTCTGAAAATTAGGACACTATGGTCTCTAAAGTATTAACTCTTGTTATATCTAACACAATTTGAGGAGGATCTGTGAGTGGAGGTGCTGGTTCTAACTCAATAGTTGTCTATTTGGACTTTTAGAAGACCTCTGAGGGTATATTGATTCATGCAAAGCCAACCATTACAGTTGTAATACCAATATGGTTAGTGAAGCTTGGCGTGTTGCCTGAGAAATTGTCTACAATGGCTATCAATGGAAATTGTCTATAGTGGCTATCAATGGAACTTGAATGCTTAGTCAAGTCGTTGCCATAGTTGTTGTTGTCAGAAGTACTGCCTTTGCCCATAGATAATCACTAAGCACATTATCTAGCAAACCTGAAATCATAAAACATTTCAAATCAACAATTCAACATCGAATCCTGATCAATTATAAGCCCCATCAAATCCAAATCACTAAAATCTATTAACCATAGTTTCAACGGCAATGAGTCAACGGGAAGGAATCAGGGATGTGGTTCAGGTACCTTTGCCAACAACGAAACCAAAGTTGTTTCAAGGTTAGTGCATTGAAGTTTTCTCACTTTGTGAATTTGAGTATTACAACATTAGGAAGGAACATGAAGAAACTGAAGAGACCCAGAAGCTCAAGGACATAAGTCATACTGAAAACGACCATTACTTTCATCATTATCCAGAAGGTTTTTGCGTATGAGGGTGATGTAGATAACATATAATGCTGCTGATACCAGTGAAAATATGTCTCCCAAAAGAGGGTTCTTAGCTATGGCACTTGAGTTGGATTATGAGTCACCCATACTTACAATTGTGAATGTATCTTCTTCGTTTCATCCTCAGACTTAGGCTTTGAATAGAAGGCATATTGTATGTAAATTAAATGCAATTCGGTTCATCTGCAATTTTAATTGTCATTCACACACTTTTTTTTGTAGGAGAAAAAAATTAATTAAATATTGTGATCTGCATATCAAAAAAAAGAAAAAGAAAAAATGGGCATGCATCTTTTTTATGCTTTACACCCAATCTGCATTGTATATATATGTACTAGCTGGGGACCCGCCATTCAGGCAGAGTTTGACTGAAAGAGTTGGAGAAAGTACTCAAAAATTCATGTCGGAGTTGAGTAATTTAATGTATGTTAATCGTGGAAGTCATTATACATTTTCATCAAAAAGAAATATATGTCAACACCTATGAGTTCTTGACATAATAGGATTTCCAAAAGTGCAAAAGCCTTGCAACGACATGTTGAGAGGTCCGACCAACTTTGAATTTTCAGGAAAAAAGATGAGAGGTTTCTATATTGATTTAAAATGGTAAAATTGTAATGAGTGGCAGTGATAATTTGGAATTACCAAATAATCTATTTATAATAAAATAAAGGGAGAAGTTACGTTTTACAGAGGAAAGACAATGTAGTGAAAAATTAATCATTATATACCTTTTATAATTTAATTGTGTTTTCAATAAGTATGAAATTATTGTTTTACTTGGGTATATGAGACGACATCAACATCTTTATGAACAAAATTGGGTGTATTAAATATGCTGAAACACGTCATTCTTGTTACATTTTTAGGAGAATTGATTTTTATTGTTTATTACTTTTTCTATAAAATTAATTGAATTAAATAGAAAAACACACTATATATTATATTATTTTAAAGTCTTGAAGCTATTAAAAAAAAACATAATCCAATCATTCAATGGGTAAGTGGGTCATGTTGTGCTCTTTTTACCTCATCCAAGTTTTGTTTCAATGGGTTTTTTTGGAGAGGTTTTTAAGGAGGCAAATGACCCACTTCTCAAATGGCCCATTGATGATTCTTATGGAAGTCCAACAAGCAAAAGGAAGGCTTATCTACTCTTGGAATGGCGTGGGAGAGTTCCAAAAATCTTTCCAACTATCATTTATTTTTAGTCTTTGTTTCATTTTCAAGACTTGCATTTAATTTTTCTATCATTTTTAAGATTAGTCTTTCTGGCTACTTCTCTTCCCTTTTCTCTATTTAAACTCTTTAGGTTTCTTATTGTAAACCATCCTGGATTTGGATCTTAAAGAAATAAAAATCTCTTTATGAAACTCTCTAAAATCGCGAGTCAAAGTTATCTCTTCAACTTCTGAATCAAACTTGTTGAATCTTCAACATTACTACTCGATTTGTTGTAACTTCAGCCTCTGGTTCAAGTCACTTATCTCTTGGGCAAGTTTCCTGCTAGCTTGTCACACTAGGCCTCTAACTCAACTCTTGCTTGAGAGTCGAATCTCTAGCCTCAACATAAGGATTTTTCGCACCTTTCTGTTCTCTTAGGCATTCATACCAACTTTTCTGCGTGATCCTTGGCTAAGGGTGTATCAAGACCCATTATTTCTTCTTTCATTTGTATATTAGCTTTAATTTCTTTAATTTTTATGTGTTTTTGAAATATGTTATAATATAGATCATACGTTTTTAGATTTATGAAATGAATAAATAATTTATATTCTTAATTGAATAATTTGTTAAATTTTTATTCTATACAAGTGTTGGAACCGGTTCTAACACAAGTAGTACTTAGAATCAAGGTTCCTGATCAAAAGAGTGGAAGAGAATGGGCAAGGACACTTGTGAGTTGGATTAGAGCAAGAGTAGTTAACTTGAAACGAGTAAAGATGATTCCCGACGTGGTGTTCTTATTAGATTCGAGTATGCTAAAAAGTGGATTTTTTTTCAAAGGATTGTGCCTTTATTTATAGTTCATAGAAGTGGTTACATGTGTAGAAAATAAAGAAAGATTTACAATTGTTTTGGTAAGATCGAATCGGTTAAGGTTCGTGCTAGATTTGTGGAAATTTTCTATGTCAGAACAGGAAAATTTTCATTTTTTGTTTTGCTGACGTGTCATCCGACTTCTCTTCAGGTTCGAAGAACCTTCCGAGACGAGACTTTTGCTGAGTCGAATATGTTATCTGAGTTGAAGACTTAGTACTTACAACCGAGTTGTTCTTTTGTATTCGACCCGTTGTTTTCAGTGGACCAAAGTAGGATCTCAGATCCACATCCAATAAATGTCCCCCCTAGACTCGGAAAATTCTGGTGTCAAATTTCCAAGTCAGAAGGTTTTCCATCTTCCAGAATCTTCGGTCCACGTGTCAGTTCGTGAGTGGGCTAGTCGAACAGTCGCCTTGGTTTTTACGCGAATTATCATTATTATCGCATGGTGTTGCTTCTATTACCCCCACTTAGTCATAATTACCGCTTGGCGTCGTTTTGGCTTCCGATAATTCTCTATAAATACTCTGTTTCTTCTTTTTTTACCATTCACTTTTCATCTTCACAATTTGACTTAGCATATTCCAACTTTACTTCTTTCTTTCTTCCGACTCTAAAGTTCTTCAAATTTCTTCTAACTTTTTTCTTCAACTCTTTTTTCTTTTAAAAAGATGGGTATTAACGATTTTAAACTTTCAAATATTGAAGCTGGTGTGAACTCTGGGCTTGATGGTTTTAATGTTCGTCCTTCTAGAGGGCCTTCTAAGGTTTCTAGGTCCTCAACTGCTCTATCTCAGGACATTGTAGAGGTCCCTTTTGAGTCTGGTCGCGGAGATTTGCGACCCATCCCAGAGGAGGTAGTAGGAGTGGTTCTACGGGTTCTTCTCGTGGAAGGGGTAGGGGTACCCCGGACTTCCACTTTACCCATAATCACACTAGTCCTCATTTAATTTTTAACTTTTAGTCTGAGTGCGCTGGCTTAATGAGCCAGATTAGGACCTCACTGGAGCGCCTTTCTTCCTCGGGTTAGATGAAGAACCGTGAGGAGTACAAAGAGGCTTCTTATTTGTTATTTCGAGTTCGTATGATCTTATGTCTGTCGTTTTATGTTATTAAATTGCTTCTGGGTTCTAACTATTGCTTTTCCAATGTCGTTGCAGTTTATCGCTTGCCTGAATAGCATTATGTTGAAACGGGAAAAGTCTGTTGCCAACGCGGAAAGTGGTTCTCGGAGGAACTCGTCCACCCGAGTTGCGGGGGATTATCTTGAGGTGGTGGAACTTTGGTCTCAGCTTTCTGCTACCAAGGAAGAGCTCATCGTGTCAAGGACGAGTTGAAGCTAGAGCGCGAAAATGTTCTCAAGTTGGTGGAACAGAATGCGGCTCTGTCGGAGTCGCTTGAATGTGCTGACTCTGATCGGGGTGCCGCCTTCAAGTCTGTTAAGAAGGCTGGTGACAAGGTTTTGAGGTTGCGAGCCAAGTTGGACTTGATGAGGGGGGACTTTTTCAACTCTGTCAGGCTTGATGGTTGAGAATTTAAGGGCCTTCAAGGTTCTTAAAGATCAGCTGTCTAATTGTTTTGCCCAAATTGTTGCTCAATTTAACAATTTGGATAGGAACTTTGACGCTTGTTTGTCGTACACCGAATATCTTGGGTCGATAAATGTTCTCTAATTTCTGTCCATTCGGAAGTCAACATCCCTTCTGAGGTTGCCGACTTGATGTCCGCAAAAATGGACGAGTTTAAGGAACTCATCAATAGGGAGAGTTTGATGCCGCTTCTTCCGGGAGACTTGGTCGTCCCTATTTTTGAGGTCTGAGAAGCTTCCAACGCTGGTCAAAGTAGACTTTTAAAGGCACCACGATTTTTTGGGATTTGTCGTAGTCTTTTCTTTGTAACCGCTGTTTGGCTTTTTTGAAAACTGTACATACTTTTTGTAATCGGTACTTTCCTTTGTAAATACTTTTCCTGTATAAATGAAACATCATTAGTTGTTATGAAGTTTGATATTCGATTATGACTTGCGTAATGAAAGATCCATCAAACAATTGACTTGTTATTTTACGAATTCGAGTTCCCAAAATCCTTTTCTTGTCTTTGTGTGTTTAGTCAAGTTTCTTCCCGCGTTAGAGAGTTTGATCTCGTTTTCGCTTAAGAAGAGAACTTTTGTAATGCTACTTTTAAAGCTGAGATTTTAAAACTCAGTTTAAGTTTTTAGGAAGTCTGGACTCGGAAACTGTATTCGTAAAACTTTGTTATAGGAATTTCTGATTATCTACACATAAATCATGTTTTGTCTTTGTTGAGACTTCCATCTCATAATTTTGTACAAAGCTTATGCTTTGTTTTTTGATGAGAACTGATCTCGTAATTGTGTACAAAAATAAGTTTGTCGTTTATGAGAATTTAATCTCGGCACAAAGCTATGCTTTGTCTTTGATGAGAATTGATCTCATGAATCTGTACGGAACTATGCTATGTTGTTTGGGAGCATTTAATCTCGGCAAATTTTTACAAAGCTATGATTTGTCTTTTTGTGAAAATTAGATTTTCGTCAGTGTTACAAAGAGTTAGCCTTGTAACGGTTAAGAACTGTTTTTGGATTTGAATTAGGAGTGAGAATTAGATTCTCATTGATGTTTTTTGAGGTTGTACTTGGCGAGTTTCAGATCTTGATTGTTAGGGTAAGGACTAGGCCTCTATCAAAGATTCCCGAGATTAGACTCGGTGAAGTTTGTGATTTGGTCAAGTTTTTCGAGATTGAGCTCGGCAAGATTTTAAGATTTTACTTAAAGATAAATTGCATTTGATTTTGCGAGACTATAGGATGTAACCCATTTTTTTTTTGAGTGCTGACTACGAGGCTTATAAAAATTTTATATAGTTCTAGCTGGACCTGAAGGCCACCTACGTACCCCAAAGGGATCAAGCCAAGACGTAATTCTCAGTACATAATCAAATGAATAGAGTTACGTTAAGTAATGCATCTAATTCATCGAGTTGGCGAGATTTTTAGAAGTAGTATCGCTTCACGTTGACGAAGTTCTAACTTTGAGGAAGTGGTGCCCCATTCATAGTGGCGATCTTGTAAACTCCTGGTTTTATGACTTTGTAGATGATGTACGGACCTTCCCAGTTTGCGCCGAGTTTCCCACCGTTGAGTTCGGCTTTATTCTCAAACACTTTTTAGAGTATGAAATCTCTTACTACAAAGTGTCGTCCGCGTGCTTTCTTGTTGTAGTACTTTGCGGCTTGTTGTTGATAGTTTTTTACTCAAAGAAGTGCTTCATTATGGTCTTCTTCTAAGTCGTTAATGCTATTTTCCATAGCATTGTTGTTAGTATCTTCATTTTCGGGAAGATATTCTCGGCGTAGAGTTAGCACAACTATCTCGACTGGAGCCAATACTTCTATTCTATGAGAAAGGGAGAATGGAGTTCGTCCGGTAGAGTATCTAGGTGTAGTTTGATGTGACCATAAGATGCCTTCCAAATTGGAAGCCCAACTTCCCTTCTTCTCGTAGAGTGGTTTCTTTAGACCATCAAGAACCTGTTTATTCGTGGCCTCAGCTTGTCCATTGCCTTGTGCATTTCCGTGGTGTTGATTAGCTTACACGAATATTCCATCTGGCGCAAAAGTTAGTGAATTTCGCCAAGATGAATTGTGATTTGTTATCTGTTACGATCTTGTAAGGTAAACCATGTTAGAAGATGATATTTTTCCACATGAATTTGATCACGTCTTTGTCTTTGATCTGGGAGTAAGCCTCTGCTTTGACCTATTTTGAGAAATAATATGTCATAACAAGCATGGATCTCTTCTGCCGTGATGATGGTAATGGTCTAACTATATCCATTGCCCATCACATTAATGGATAAGGCATGATTGCTGAGGTCAACTCCTTGGTTGGAGTGTGAATGATGTGCCCGTGTCTCTAGCATTTGTCACACTTTGTGGTATATTGAGTACAATCCCTTGCCATACGATGAGTGTGATTTTTAATGGTTTTAGAGCACTATTTTAGGTTGTTTTTG
>OVBA01000297.1:198-75614 GCA_900406435.1 Lepidium aucheri
GGAAAAAAGTTTGTAAAAATATATAAAAATAATAACATAAGGGTATTTTGGTCATTTTTCCATAATGAGGGGCACTTTTTGAAAATGTCCTCCTTTGAGGGGCATTTTTTGAAAATATCCTCCTTTAAGGGGTATTTTTGCAATTCTCCCTTTTATATTATATATATATATATATATTTTTACGATTTGATGAAAAAATAAGTGGAAAGAAAAATAAATATAGTAGTCCCATAATTGGTTACGTTTCCAAAATCCAAACTCCTCCACCATGGAAACACCACTTGGAAAGTTCATACAAAATGAGCCATTGCTTTAAAGAAAGGCCACATACCATATTTACTTTTTATATTTTAAGATAATTTCATTACAAATATTTAGAATTGCTATTATTTGTGATGATAGATAATTATGCTACATTAGTTCGATGTATAGTGGAGTAGTCCTCATCTCATAATATCTTTAAATCTTTCTACTTGGCGTATATACATTTTTTATAATAGAAAAGACAGGTAATAAAGAATTATCATAAAACATTTTGGTATATTTTTGATTTTTGGTTTGTTTAACATCTCGTTGTAAAAACGACTTTCTCTTTTCTCTCAACGATAGAGAAGAAGAGTAAACCTACTGAAACTTGTTTTGCTGTCAGTTAATTTATTAGCTTGCTCCTTTCACGAAAGTTGTTCACAATCTTAATTTCATTTTCTCCTTTTAACAAAAACTGGTTAACCTCCCCTAATAATCACTCTCAATCGACAAAAACATATTAAGCTATAGCTGTGGTGAAACTACTTTCAATACCCATCTATTCTAGTCGGTAGTCAAACATAGGAGGATGATCTCAGATGATCGGTAACATGCAACAACTCTAAACAAGTCCTCATAACTCAGTAAAGAAGTCCTAGTTACAAGGATCACAAATGACCACTTTGGAAAACTTCTACCTACAATGGAGTCAACAATCCATGAAGCCTTTGATTTTCTTAATCTTGAAGAAGAACCAGTAGATATGCCTCAGTCTGGCAATTATATCAACATGCAAGAACAGAGACATGTACTAATTGGAAGGTTACTTAATCTCAAAAAATAAAACATGGCTAAAGTTATGATCACCCTACCACGCATCTGGAGAACATATACTAGGGTGATTGGAACTGTGATTTTGCAAGATTATTTCTAGTTCAGGTTTCAATCAGAAGAGGCCTTATCAGCTGTCACCAGTTTGGACTCTGGACACTTGAGGATTGGGGTGTGACTGTAGTATCTAAACAGGACATGCAAGATGAACAAAGTATTACAAAAGTTCCTATCTGGATCCGTATGTCAAACATCCCTATCCAACATCACACAACAGATTTGTTCAAAGCCATTGCTAGCACATATGGGGATGTCCTTGAGGTTGGCTATGACGAAAACAGAACATCATTACATGCTTACATCGTAGTAAAAATCCTCTATGATCTACACAGCCCATTGAGACCACAAAAAGCATTCAGGTTTCCGGATGGAAAGGTGATCAAGGTAAATTTTGAGTTCGAGAGAATTAAAAAAATCATGCCATTAGTGTTATAGAATCACACATGAAAAGAGGCAATGCCCTTAGCTAGTGATTCCCTCGCCACCACAATCACCAGAACGTACTCCAATGGATACTAATTCCTCTGAACAACACCAAAAGGAAGTGGAGCACGACATTTGCAAGGCAAACAATGCACAAACGTCCCAGGAAAATATGGAACCAAAGGGGGGGATCAAACATACTCATTATAATACCAACCAGGAAGAACACAACCTCAAGAACAATATGAATCAAGAAGCACCAAAGAAAGGAATTACAATACAACAAAAGGCCACTGAAAACATTCAAAACAGATGTAAACCTAACTTGCAAGGTGAAGAACAAAGAAACTTCTGGAATCTGCTGGAGACTAAAAGCTCCCCTAACCAAAAAACCAGCAGTAAAGATGAAGGAGATTTTCACCCCCCAATCATAATGTATAAAAGTCAAACTAAAAGATCACAAAAATCAACTAACTCAACAGATTCTATGCAGAAAAGTCACACAGATAATCTCTTGGATAGTGGAATGACTGCACTTTAAAGAGACTACAAAAAGAAACGTAAGATTTCAGAAGATCCTTTACAGCCTTCTCAACACATCACTGAACACCCTAAAACTGGTATGGTGACTTTGCTTACGTCACCCGATTCAATATGAGTATCATCAGCTGGAATTGCCAGGGATTGATGAGTACCCTGACAGTTCAAAGGCTAAAGGAAATAAGGAAAACCTTATTCCTAGACTATCTCTTCCTCATGGAAACAAAAAACTTATAACAATATGTAGCTAAAGATGAAGACTCGCTAGGATATCAAAACTTATATACAGTTGAACCGACAGGACTAAGTGGTGGACTAGCTTTAATGTGGAAGAACACGAAGGATCTAAACATCTTATATAGTAACCAAAACATTATAGATACTCAACTACGAATAGGGACGCATTACATTCATGTATCTTTTGTGTACGATCACCCAAAACCGCATATGAGAGGCCAGGTTTGGAATCAAATAAGAAGCATAAATCAAAATAGAAGCTCAGAGTGGATGCTAATTGGAGACTTCAATGAGATCAGAGAAAATAGTGAAAAATTAAGAGGTTCTAAAAGACCATTATGGACTATGCAACCTTTTAAAACTCTGATCACAGAGTGTGATATGGAAGAACTGAACAGCTATGGACCATCCTACTCATGGGTGTGTTCTGGAGGAAACCAATGGATACAAATTAGATTGGATAAAGTTGTTAGTAACTCAGGGTTAACATGTCTCTTCCCGCAAACATCATCAACATATATGGACTTCAAGGGATCTGATCACAGGCCTATCTTGGTATCTTTTGCAGCTGAGAATTATACTTTCTCCAAAAGGTTCTTCTTTGATAAGAGATGGACAAAATATAAGGATTTTAATGAAATGTTGAAACAGAGTTGGAATGACAATCACACTAAAGATACAATTAGGAGATTCAAAGTACTGAGGAAGAATATCAGATTTGGGAAGAAACATAAACAAACAAACTCGGCAAGGATCATTGACAGCATACAAAACAGATTGCAGAAGGAACTTACAGAGAGATATCCAAATATGGCACTGATTCACCACCTCAAGACAGAACTCCTGAAACAAGCACATTTAGAGGAGGAATACTGGAAGCAAAAATCAAAAGAAAAATGGCTCAGAGAAGGTGACACTAACTCTACTTTCTTCCACAACAATGTAAACAGACAAAGAAAAAACAACTATATTACATATCTGGAGGATAATGATGGACGGAAACACTATGTTGAGGGATCAAAAGGTAACATTGCCGCTACATAGTTTCAAGAGCTCTTTACCTCTCACCAGAATCAGAACATGAGAAACTTTATTATCCAAACAGCACCTAAAGTCACGGGAGAAATGAACAATAAACTCATGACAGTTGTAACGGATAAGGAAATCAAACAGGCAGTCTTCAACATCAAACAAGACAGTGCTCCTGGTCCAAACGGAATGACGGGTCATTTCTTCACAAGGTACTGGGAAGTTATCTCTCGACAGGTCAGTAAGGAGGTCAGAGCGCTGTTTGAAACAGGACAAATACCTCAAGACTGGAACTATACATATTTAAGCTTAATCCAAAAAAAAACAGAGGCAACTACAATGAAAGAGTTTCGACCAATCAGCTTATGTTCCTTGATGTACATGATTGTTTTTAAGATAATCACCAAAATATTACAATCTATGTTACCAGAGATAATCTCAGACACACAAGGAGCATTTACCCCTGGAAAATTAATAACAGATAACATCTTGATAGTTCACGAGATCGTACATCATATAAAAACAAATCGTATGGGGAAAACTGCAAATATGCTGGTCAAAACAGACGTCTCTAAAGTCTATGATAGACTTGAATGAGATTTCATCAAACAAGTTCTCCACCAACTGGGGTTTAATGACAGATGGATCAAATTGGTTATGACTTGTATAACATCAGTCTCATATTTAGTAATTATAAATGGTCAAGCTCACGGTCTTATTCAACCGCAAAGAGGAATTAGACAGGGAGATCCCATGTCAC
The DNA here is from genome assembly GCA_900406435.1 of Lepidium aucheri. NCBI lineage: Eukaryota > Viridiplantae > Streptophyta > Magnoliopsida > Brassicales > Brassicaceae > Lepidium > Lepidium aucheri. Next base: position 4,325 of record OVBA01000297.1, read on the forward strand.
CATATATATATATATATATATTATGTACAGAGGTCTTGATAAGTAAGATTAACTCTGTATCTTCACAAGGTAGGTTATCTGGGATACAATTTCACATGGACGGCCCTATTATCAATCATCTGCTGTAGTTATCAATCAAAGCATCAACAAAAGAAGCAAAAGCTCTTAAACAGTTTTTGGAAGAATATTCTGAAGCATCAGGTCAAGTAGTTAATTTTGAGAAGACTGCTATCACATTTTGGAAAATCATAAAAAGTAGTTAAAAAGAAATTCGAGAGATTTTAGGCATCACATCTGCAGCTGGGATGGAAAAATACTTAGGTCTTCTAGACTCGTTTACAGGATCCAGAACAAAACGACTACAATTTATTACAGATTGTCTGGAAAAGAAAACTACATCTTGGTTTGCAAAATCACTCACTGCTGGGAGTAAAGAATTCATGTTAAAGATTGTGGCAATGGCCCTTCCTATCTATGCGATGTCATGTTTTTTATTAACAAAAACTTACTGCAAAAAACTCATCAGCCTAATGAGATCCTTATGGTGAAATAAAGAACAGGACATAAACAAAATACCTTTGGTTGCCTGGAACCAAATCCAAAAGGAAAAATCTCAGGGAGGGCTGGGAATAAGGGATATTGGTAATGTCAACATAGCCCTACTTGCCAAACAAGCATGGAGAATACAACACAAACAACTATCACTACTGGCCAAAACATATAATTCAATATACTTCCCCAACTCAACCTTCCTACAAACACATATAGGCCTTAAACCATCATATGGTTGGAGAAGCATTCTTAAAGGAAGAGAATTATTAGCAAAAGGTCTCATCAAACAAATTGGCGATGGGCAGGACACATATGTATGGTCAACTCCATGGATAATGGACTCCAAAGCACGAGCTCCTGTCAGCAAAAACACTCAGTTCAATGTGGATTTAAAAGTTAGCACCTTAATAAACACGGATGTTTGGGATTTACAAGTGATATCTAACACCATCCATACAATTGACATACCCCGTGTACTCTCTATCACCCCAGCCTTAAATCACATGGACGATTGGATATGGAGTTATAATGCTACTGGAGATTACACAATAAATAGTGGCTATTGGTTCATCATTAACATGAATCCTTTGTGCTCTTCACACATTCCACAACAACTACATTACCAAACTGAATTGAAAGCAAAGTAATGGAAAGTCCAGGCGCCATCAAAACTAAAGATCTTCATGTAGAAGGCCTTATCGGGTGGGTTAGCAGTCCAAGAACAACTCTATCACAGAAAAATAGTCCAAACCCCCACATGTGCTATATGTTGTAGTGAAAATAAAACCATAAAACATATGTTGTTTACTTGCCATACATCAAGACAAATTTGGAGGCTGGCTAATTTCCCAGAACCAGTAAGAGGCTTCAACAATAACACATTGGAAGGAAATTTCATTCACCTTATGCTATGCAGCAAATATGTAAGGATACCAAGTGATATCAAACGTATCTTTCCATGGGTGTTATGGTGTATATAAAAAAATATGAATAGAATCATCATTGAAAACGCCAACTAGAATCTAATGCCCAACCTAAATGACAGTTTAGCAGAAGCAAACATGTGGTTCCAACAACAACAAAATACCACTGATACGCTGAACAGAGGACAGATTAATCGTACAATTGAGCCAATAGAGGGGTCTACTCAAAGAACTTATATGGCATGGTGGGATACAACTTTCAACAGGAACTCCAAACTACATGGAAGTTCATGGATCATACAGCATATGGAGACCACAACAGCTTGGTACGCAAGATACATATAATGAGTCTGGGATCTAAACTACAGGTAAAGTTGCAAGGCTTACAACGACTGATGCAAAGTATACTTGATTTACATCTCTTCCCAATATGCATTATGATTGAGGAGAAGAAAATCCTCGAGATCATAACACAGACACAAAAATGGTCAAGCTTCAAACACCAACAAGAACAGATACAAAACATACTTGGGCGAGGAAGAGACATAGTGTTCCAGATAATCCCATCACAGCAGAAATCTTGGCAATTTCTTATTGCCAGGAGTGTGGTTATAGAAAACAGATTCCAAGACTACATCACTACACAAAAGCTAGGTTGGTTACCTTCACATCACTTCCCACTTAACTTTAAAGCACAACCAAACCCGTAGTAAACACACCATATAGTCTGCTTCCTAAACACTTCCACTCATTCAATTCCCTACAGGCACATTAAAACTTTCGGTTGGTCCTAACATTAATGGGCCGCATTCGATTATCATTTATTATAAATGATTAAGCCCAACAGAAAAAACATACTCATGATTAACCTCTTTCTTTACAACATCAGTTTTGATTCTCTAACTTTTTAACCATGCTAGCACACTTCCATTCCCTCATAACCTATCACACGCGCTGTCTTTTTACAATCATTACCTACTTTACCAATCCCAAGCTACCAAGTTCAGATGACGACAAGTGTCCGGTTCGTGCAATTGCCCCAATCAGCTACTAGCATAAGTCGACTTACAAATCTTTTTAGATCAGATTTGCCAAGATATATCAAGGCGGCGCATTGGGACAAATACAACACATGCATTGGGTAATTTGGTTGCAACTCTCGATATTGCCAGCATGCGGACAGTTGGCTAAAAGGAAAGCTGAAACTCTTTCTTCTCTTGCAAGTTTATAAGGAGGTAACAGAGAGAGTTTTTTCATCAGATCATGACTCATTTCACCTCCACCAAAACACAATATCTCTCAGAATGGTTGATAACTTCTGGACTGCGATAGAACAATTCCACTTGGGGAGACGAGATAACAATATTTTCATCCCAAAATTTGCGTACTGTAATCCCACAGAGTTAAGCAAAAGAAGCATAGTGGCACGTCCTATCAACTATATGGAGTAGAACAACTTGGAGATGGCTCAGGACCTTCCAAGGATCTGGCGGATGGAAACAAGAGTGTTTGGCAGAATCATCAATCACGACTTCATCCAATTCATGTTCTCTTCTGAAACCGACCTTAAGTCCATACTAAGGAGGCAACCAATAACTTACAATGGTTGGCTCGTACGTTTTCAGAGGTGGGCACCAATAAAGCCAAGTTTTTTCTTCTCTCAGGTCCCAGTGTGGATACAAATACAAGATCTACCATTGCAGTATGCATCTGCGATGACCACTCATCTGATCGCCCGAGAACTAGGTGAAATAGAGGAGATTGATGTGCAACCACAATAAATGTTGTGAGCCTCCACAATAAGGGTCAGAGTCAACATTAATCCATTTGAAAGACTCTAATTTTTCAAACCCCTTCGTTTCCAGAATGGTGAAAGACTCTTTGTCTTTTTTCACTACGAAGGCATATCCAATTTCTGTTTGAACTGCCAGAAGCTTACGCACGACACTGCTGTATGCTCATACATTCCAACATCAGACGACTACTTGCATGATGCGGAGGAAAATCTGTTTCCACCTGAGTTCTCTTTAGCTGTCTCTCAAATGGACCACCAAGCTATGGAGGTGGAAACCATGAATCCAACACCACAAGCTCAAAACATTGATAATCAAACACAAGCTCAAGAACAAGGCATGAGAGGCAATAAAGTACTAACTAATATTCACGGCTATCACACTGGTACCAGCAGTATGACTAACGCATTTTCTGAACGTTTTGGTCTAGATCTGGCAACTTCTGCCACGCAAGCTAATCTCCAGGTTTTGCTCAACCAAGAATCAAAAAGGAAGCGCTAACTGGATGCTACGAACACTTATCCAAACAAAGCTTCGAGGTCTTCTTAATGCACATGATTTTAATATCAGCTTTCAACACTCTTTTGGGCACTCTATGACAAATCAACTCTAATGATTTCAGGATTGATTTTCTTTAGAATATTTAATCGTTTGCTCTACAACTATCTCTAGTTAGTTTGAGGCTCTATAGTGTCTTAGGATTCTCCATTAAGTTATCCCTCCCTTTTGATGGGACTTCTATTGGTGTATCATCGACCTTTTGGTCTATCGTATAATGCAAGTAACGTTTGGGAAAAAAAATAAAACATATTGTTGTATATATATCGTATTTTTGTATTAGTATATTTGGGTGTTATTCAGAAAAAAGAAATGCATCCACTTAACATGAAACATCTGTATCGTAAAAGCATCACGTAATAAACAAATGATTAACCTATTATTATATTAAGCTAGACAATCATTTAATTATGTGACACATTTGATATTTTTCAAAGCAAATATAAAAAAAAATCAAATAAATTATTTGATAGTGATAAGTAGCAAGGGTATGCAAGTGAACTTTATTTCGGTGGCTGGTAGTAATTCTACTAAAGGCAGGCGCATATGCACAATTAGGGATCAAGTCTCGTTTCCAACGAAATTTATGTAGGAATTTGGTTAATAGACCGACCTTTGTGACTCATATTGATATTGCCGTTGACAAAAAAAAGTACTAAAGGTATTGGAGGTAAGTTTCGCCCTTCTCCAAACCCAATAAATAGGATCGATATGTCCTACTCGGATTTGAACAAGAAGAGGAGTTCAAATATAAAAGCACAGTCGAAAAAGTAAAGGTATAAAAGCATAGTGCCAGCCCAAATTCGTAAACCTTTTTGGTTTCAGAGTGAAAAATCTTTCACAGAAAGAATTACATATGTGTAGATAGTGTCGTGCTTAGTTATTTGGTGGTGTAAGGCGAGATATTATTGTTGGAACCAGGTCTAACACAAACAATACTAGAATCAAGGTTTCTGATCAAAAGAGTGGAAGAAAATGGGCAAGGACACTTGTGAGTTGGATTGGAGCAAGAGTAGTTAACTTAAACGAGTAGAGATGATTACCGACTAGGGTGTTCTTATTAGCTAGAAGTATGTCAAAAAGCCCATCTTTTTTCAAAGCATTGCGCCTCTAGTTATAGGTCCTAGAGGTGGTTACATGTAGAAAAAATAAAGGAAGATTTACAATTGTGTTGATAATATTGAATCTGGTAAGATTCATGCTATATTTAGGGAAATTTTCCATGTTATAATAGGAAAATTTTCATTTCTTTGTTTTGTTGACGTGTCATCCGACTTCTCTTTAAGTTTGAAGAACTTTCCAAGACGAGACTTTGCCGAGTTGATGATGATATCCGAGTTGAAGTCTTGATGCTTGCAACTGGCTTGTTCTTTAGTATTTGACATGTAGTTTCCCGTGGACCGAAGTAGGAACTCGAATCCACCTCCAACGATTGTCCCCCCCCCCACACTCGAACAATTTTGGTGTCCAACAGTTGTTTCATGTGGTTCTTCTCCTTTAAACACTCACTTTTCATCTCTGCAATCTCTCTTAGCGACTTCCGGTTATGCTTCTTAATTTCTTTCGACTTTTAATTTTCTCAAATTTATCTTTAACTCTTCTTATTCTTCAAAAGATGGGTCTTGATGATTTCAAACTCCTGAATGTTTAAGCCAGTGTGAATTTTGTGCTTGATGGATTGAACGTTCGGCCTTCTAGAGGGCCTTCTAGGGTTTCAAGACCCTTTACTGCTCCATCTTGGGATATGTGGAATATCCTTCCAAGTCTGGTCGCAGAAATTCGCGACCTGCTAAAAAGGAGATAGGCGATCCGCCGCTGAGGATTGGTTCCCCCAGAAGAACCAGTAGGAGCGATTCTGTGGGTGCTTCTTGTGGAACGAGTACGGGTGTTTGTGACTTCCATTTTAACAATAACTACACCGATCCTTGCTCGATTCTAGAGTTCTGAATGGAGTGTGCTGACTTAATGAGTGAGATTAGGACTTTGCTGGAACGCTTTCCCTCCCTGGATTAGATGAAGAACCGCGAGGAGTATAAAGAGGTTGCCTACTTACTGTTCTAGGTTTGTATTGACTTCTGAATGTCGCTTCATATTATTAGATTGCTTGGTTTTCTAACTTCTATTATTCCAATGTATTTGCAGTTTATCGCCTGCTTGAACAATATTATGTTGGAACGTGAGAGATCCGTTGCCAACCCGGAGAGCAGTATTCTGAGGAACCTGTCTTCTGCTATCCAAGTTGCTTTTGACTACCTTGAAGTGGTGGAGACGGGATCTAAGCTTTCTGATGCTGAAGAGGAGCTCGCTCGTGTCAAGGACGAGTTGAGGCTGGAGCATCAAAACGTCCTCAAATTGTTGGAACACAATACAGCTTTTTCTGAGTCGCTTGACTGTGCTGACTCTGACCAGGGTGCCGTGTTCAAGTCTGCTGAGAAAGCTGGCGACAAGGCTCAGAAATTGCAAGCCCAGTTGGACTCCATGAAGGAGAATTTTGATTCTCGACTTCGTCAGGCCTTAACTGTTAAGAATTCAAGGGTCTTCAAGGTTCTCCGTGATCAATTGTCTAATCCTTTTGCATAAATTGATGCTCGGTTTAACAATCTAGATAGGAACCTTGAGGCCCGTTTGTTGTACACCCAATATCTTTGGTCGACAAATTTCCTCCAATGTTTGTCCGCTCGGGATCAACATCCCTCCTGAGGACTTGATGACCGCTAAAATTGACGAGTTTAAGGGACTCGTCAATAAGGAGAGCTTGACACCACTACTTCCAAGAGACTTGGTCGTACCTGTTTTTTAGGTGGGTGAGGCTTCCAACGCTGGTGACAGTAGACTCACAGAAGCACCATAATTTTTCTGGGCTTTGTCGCAGTCTTTATTTTTGTAATCGTCGCTTGGCTTTTTGACGATTGTATATATTTCTTTGTAATCGGTACTTTTCTTTGTAAGTATTTTTCATGTATAAATGAAACATCATTAGTTGTTATGAAGAACGATATTCGACTATGACTTGTATAGTGAAAGTTTGTTAAACGATTGACTTGTCATTTTACGAGTTCCAGTTTCCAAAATCCTTTTCTCGTCTTTGCGCATTTAGTCAAGTTTCTTTCCGAGTTACAGAGTTTGATCTTGTTTTAGTTTAGGAAGAGAACTCTCATTATGCGGCTTTTAAAGCTGAAATTTTAAGACTCAACTTTAAGTTTTAATAAGTTCGGACTCAACAACTGTATTCGTAAAATTTTATTTTGATAATTTCCGACTATCTGTACAGAAGTTATGTTATGTCATTGTTGAGATTCTTATCTCGTAAAAAGTCTATACAAAGCTATGCTTTGTCTTCGAGTGGGAATTGATCTTGTTATTCTGTACAAAACTATGTTTCGTCATTTAATGAGATTTTAATCTCGGCAAATCTGTACAAAGTTTTTCTTTGTCTTTTGACTAGAACTGATCTCGTAATTCTGTACGAAACTATGTTTTGTCGTTAGATGAATATTTAATCTTGGAAAACCTATACAAAGCTATGCTTTTTCTTTTGACGAGAATTGATCTCGTAATTTTGTACGAAGCTAAGCTTTGTCGTTTTGTGAGATTTTAATCTCAAAAGATCTGTACAAAGCTATGCTTTGTCTTTTGACGAAAATTGATCTCGTAATTCTGTATGAAGCTATGCTTCATTGTTTTGTGAGATTTTAATCTCGAAAGATCAGTACAAAGCTATGTTTTGTCTTTTGGTGAAAACAAGGTTCTCGTTAGTGTTATGAGAACTTGGTCTCATAACAGTTTAAAATTCCTTTTAGGTTTGAATTAGGAGTAAGAATTAGATTCTTGTTCAAGTTTTTCAAAGCTGTACTCAGCGAGTTTTTAAGACTCGGCTTAAGGATAAAGCTTTAGGCTCTTATAAGCATTTCTCGAGATTAGACCCAGTGAAGTTTTGATGCTCGGAAACGTTTTTTGAGATTGAGATCGGCAAGATTTTAAGATTTGTCTGAAGATGAGAACTTGCGTTTGATAGACCGAGAATTTATCTCGTAACGTTAAGGACTTTAGGGTATAACCTTTTTTTGAGACTGACTAGGGGCTTATATGAATTTTATATAGTTCTAGCTGGACCCAAAGGCTACCTATGTACCCCAAAGGGATCAAGCCAAGATGTAGTTCTCATGACATAATTAAGTAAATAGAGATACATCAAGTAACGAATCTAACTCGCCGAGTTGGCAAACCTTTAGTAGTAGTATCAAATTCAAGTTAATGGAGTTCAAACTTTGAGGGATCGTTTCTCCATTCATAGTAGTGATCTTATAAACTCCTAGCTTTACGACTTTGTAGATGATGTACGATCCTTCCCAATTTGCACTGAGCTTCCCGGTTTTAATTTTAGCCTTATTTTCAAACACCTTTCGTAGTACAATATCTCCTACTGCAAAGTGTCGTCCACGTACTTTCTTATTGTAGTACTTTATGGCTTGTTGTTGATAGTTTGTACTTGAAGAAGTACCTCGTCACGTTCTTCTTCTAAGTCGTCAATGCTATTTTCCATAGCATTGTTGTTAGAGTCCTTGTTCTCAGAGAAACGTTCTCAGCATAAAGTTGGCACATATATCTCGGCTAGAGCCATTGCTTCCATTCCATGAGAAAGGGAAAATGGAGTTTGTGCAGTCGAGCGTCTAGGTGTAGTTTGATGTTACCATAACATGCCTTCCAACTCGGATGCCCAATTTCCTTTCTTTTCGGAAAGTAGTTTCTTTAGTCCATCGAGAATCTGTTTATTTGTGGCCTCTGGTTGACCGTTTCTTTGTGGGTTCCGAGGAGTAGACTTGCTTACTTAGATATTCCATCTGGCGCAATAGTTGATGAATTCTACCGAGATGAATTGTGATTCATTGTCTGTCATGATCTCATAAGGTAAACCATGTCGGAAGATGATATTCTTCCATACAAACTTGATCACATCCTTATCCTTGATCTGAGAATAAGCCTCTGCCTTGGTCTACTTTGAGAAGTAATACGTCATGACAAACATAAATCGCTTTCGCCGTGATGACGGTAATGGTCCGACTATATCCATTACCCATCGCATAAACAGATAAGGCATGATTGCTGAGGTTAGCTCTTTGGTTGGAGCATGGATGATGTGCATGTGTCAGTGTGACATTTATCACATTTAGCAGTGTATTAAGCACAATCCTTTGCCATAGTCGGCCAATAGTAGCCCAGTGTTCTGATCTTCTGAACAAACGTTCTTCCACTGTTGTGGTTTCCTCCAGCTTTGTCATATGCCTTTTTGATGATCTTGTCAATCTCATTATCGTGAACGCAAGTAAGTAATACACCATTCGTATTCCTTCGATAAAGTTTTCTGCCGACTTGTGTGTAAAAGATGCACTTGGCTTTTAGACGGTGAGCTGCCCATCTATCCTCTAGCATTTCACCGCCAAGGATGTATGCAAGGATCTCGTCTCGCCAATCCACCCTTGGTTTATTGATCTGCTCGGTGTCTGCTATCTTGGTATATGACTCGTCCTAAATATTGTCTATTACTGAGATGAGTTTGAGGTCTCTTTTTGGTAAGCTTATGCTCAGTCCATCTATACTTTCAACTGGTATTATTCATCTCTAAACGGGGTCCATTATGGATGCGAGAGCTTCTGGAGTGTTGGTAGAGGTATTCTCGGATCTAGAGATTTTATTGATCTTGAATCTCAAATCCTTGATCAACTCTTTAACGAATTTCAGATAAGATTCCATTTGATCATTCTTCGCATCGTGGACCCCGTTAACCTGGTTAACGACTAGTTGGGAGTCGTAATAGCAATCAATGTTGGTTGCTTTAACTTTCTTGGCCAACTTTATTCCTGCAACCAATGTTTCGTACTCAGCTTCGTTGTTGGATGCCGAGAATGCAAGTCGGAATGATTGCTCTAGACTTTCTCCCATTGGACTGTCTAGTAGGATACCAACTCCCGAGCCATGCTATGAAGAAGATCCATCTATGTATATACTCCATGTTTGAGGAGCTTTGGCCGACTCTAGAAGCTCTAGATCAGGGGATAAATCAATTAAGAAGTCGGCTAAAACTTGAGACTTCGCGCTTGTTCATCCATTGAACTCAATGTCGTATTCGTCAACTCAATCGCCCACTTGGTCAATCATCGTGATTGGTTTGGACTATGCAGTATTGTTCATAGTGGATGATTTGTTAATACTATAATGGTATGAGTTTGGAAGTAAGGTCGTAATTCCTTGCTGAGGTAACTACCGCTAATGCGAGTTTCTCTGTAGTCGGGTATCTGGACCCGGCTCCGTCCAATGACTTGCTGATGTAAAAGATTAGGTACTGAGTTTCCCTGTCATCTCGAACTAGTACGTCACTTACCGCTAACGTAGAAACTATGATGTATAAGTACAATGATTCTCCATTTTCTGGTTTCGCAAGGATTGGTGGTGTTAAAAGGTACCCTTTCAAGTTGGAAAAAACATTTTCACAAGTCTCGTCCCACTTGAACTCCTTATTTCCACACAGCAAGTTGTAGAATGGAAGATATTTTTCTGTTGAACGTGATATAAAACGATTTAAAGCCGCTATACGAATTGTCAATCTCTGCACTTCTTGTTTATTCTTTAGAACAGGCAACTCTTGGATTGTTGTAACTGGTTTTGGGCTAGCTTTGATTCCTCTTTGAGTGACTATGTATCTAAGGAATTCTCCTAAGGTAACCCCAAAAGTGCATTTTGCCGAGTTGAGCCTCATATGATACTCATTCAGTGTTTGGAAGCAATAGATTAAGTGATCGACATGATCTTCTGCCTTTAACGACTTGACCAGCATGTCGTCTATGTATACTTCTATTATTTGCCCGAGTTGCTCAGCAAACATCTTGTTCACTAACCGCTGATAGGTTGCTACTGCGTTCTTTAACCCTACTGGCATTACTTTGTAGCAATAAGTTCCTCGCTCTGTGATGAACAAGGTTTTTCTCCATGTCATCAGGATGCCTCTGGATCTGATTGTATCCAGAAAAAGCGTCTATAAATGAAAGAAGTTTGTTCCCTATGGTTGCCTCGATAATTCGGTCAATGTTTGGCAATGGGAAACTATCTTAAGGCCACGCCTTTTTCAGTTCGGAACGACCACCGGGTTGGCTAGCCACTCAGATTTAAACTTCGGTGAAGTTACCGATTTCAATTAGTTTTTTGACCTCGTCGATTACGGCCTATGTTCTTTCTGGTCTGAGTTTCCTTATCTTTTGCTTGATCGGTTTGTATGTTGAATCGACATTTAGCCTAAGGCTTGCAATTGCTGGATTGATCCTAGGCATGTCACTTGCTGTCCATGCGAATGTTACTATATTCTCTTTGAGGAGTTGAATCAACTTGTCTTTGATTGGCTTGCTTAAGTCAACTCTGATGCTTACGCTTTTTGACGAGTTTTTCAAATCAATGTTGATGAGCTCAACAGTTGATCAGTCCAGTTTTTCGGAAGTGACTTGTTCAGATAACGCTTTGCTTCCTACTAACACTGTAATCATGCATGCCTTGTTACGTAATTTGAACTCGGCGATGAAACAAGTCCTATACATCTTTTATCTCCTTTAAGTGTGTAAACTCCTTCACTTGTTGGAATTTTAACACATTAATGATAACTAGATGGGACTGCCTGTATTGTGTGTATCCATGGTGTTCCTAGGATCATATTGTAGATTGGCGGTTTGTCTACAACAAGTAACTTGATCCATCTCGTGATCTCGGCAACCCGGACCGCTAGCTTCACTGTTCCGATTGTGTTGATTGTACTTCCATCAAACGCGGTCAAAGTCCTTTCCACAGGTTTGAGCTGAACGTCTCGCAATGCCATTTTTCCCAAAGTCTCCTTGAATATTAGATACACCAAACTTCCAGTGTCAATAAGAATTCGTGAAACATCACAGCCGACAATTCAGAGTTTGACGACTATGGGTCATTATGTGGAAAACTAACTCCTTTAACATCCTTAGTCATGAATGTTATCGCCGAGTCTATTACCCGCATATTCTCCCCTAGGGGTTCCTGGTTGACTGAATCAACTATTCCCTGTTCGTATTTCTTGATCGAATGGATGGTGTCGTCACAGAACTGTAATCCACCCATGATTACACTGACAACAACTCATGGATCGCCGGTGTCGCCATTGTCCTAGTTTTTGTCTATTAGCTGCTTCCAAAGTGTCACCCTTCCCGTTTGCTGACTTGAAAGCGGCTTTTTTCTGCTTTTGTGCTTTGAATTTCTGAGTTTCTTCTTCGGGAACCTCTAATTCTCCTTTGCTGAATTTCACAGCAACGAATTCTTGCAGCTATTTGTATTTTGAAGTAGAGTGACACGCTTTCTTGTGAAACTCGCAATACTCGTTTCGGTTGTAGGTGTTATTGGATGGCCTACTACAGGGGCTGCTATTCTGCGGACTTGAAAAGTTGTTGCTGAGTTAACTTTTCCTCTGTTGTGCTATCTCGGCTTGTAGTGCCCTTCTCTCAACTCTTTCTTTGCTTAGTTACGTTGCGTATCTTGGTTCTGTGAGAGGATTTTCTTTTCCTCCACATAGTCTGCATGCATCACTGCTCTACAAAGAGCGTTTGATATTGTGCTGGCCCGATTTACAACAAGGTCCCATTTTAGAGCTTCGTTGGTTACCATTCCAGTTCAGAGGGCTTCAATGGTTACGTCGTCACTGACTTTAGCTTTTGTCAGGATTTTCTTGAAGCGCCCGAGGTACGACTTTAGGGGCTCGTCGAAGCCTTGCCTTAAAGATCTCAACTTGGCGATTGAGGTATCCTGATTAACGAATAAGGCATATTGCTTCATAAACAACTCGGCAAGTTGGTTGAAGCTCTCAATTGACCAAGCTGGCAACTTGGTGAACCATACCAAGGCATCACCGGTCAAATTCTCAGCGAAGTGCTGGCAGTAAGCTGCGTGTTCATTGTCTAAGGTGTAGTTTGTCCTGTTCATCATGACGTTGAAGGCGCTCGTGAATTCTACTAGATCTGAGTTCCCATCTTAAGAAGGACATCAAAGTCGCAACCATCTGTTTACCGAGACTCTTCTCAACCTCGGTGCGAATGGCAAATTTTGCGCTTGAGCTAGGATCTTTTCTATCTCAGGTGCCGAGCTGGTACCTTGATGGAATTTTGACCTCATGTTGTCCATCATCTTCAACACGGTTGCAACATCCAGAATAGCTGGGGCATGCTGTCTGGGCATGATTTGCATCATAGAGTGGTCTTGTACCGAGGTGTTCATTGGCTGTGGACTTAGTATTCCTCCAAATAAGTTCCTCTAAACGCTGGCCAGTACCTCTCTGTGCGGCCTAATGACATGTGTAGTTGGGAGACTATTTTCATTCAAGCAAGATTTGAATCTCTCAAATCTCTATGCGTTTCTTCAATCAGAAGCCTCGTGCTATGTGATCAGGTTGCGCACTATGGTTCCGAGTGACGCTGACCCCGGAGACGATGGCGGAATATCAATATTTTTGCGAGTTTCTTCACGGTTCTCCTCCTGAGTCCGAGTTGAATCCAGAGTTGACCCATTTGTTAGGTCGACGTGCTTTTGAGGGTGAGATTCCCTCCGTTCCGGTGAACTGACGATGACTTCGCCTTCAACCATCCTTTCTTGCTCAGAATTTTCTCTTGCTTGTGTGAAGATGTGCTTTGATATCTTCCCCCAGATGGCGCCAACTATTGGAACCGGGTCTAGCACAAATAGTACTAGAATCGAGGTTCCTGATCAAAAGAGTGGGAGAGAATGGAAAAGGACACTTGTGAGTTGGATTGGAACAAGAGTAATAAACTTAAACGAGGAGAGATAATTATCGACTAGGGTGTTCTTGTTAGCTAGAAGTATGTCAAAAAGCCGATATTTTTTCAAAGGATTACACTTCTATTTATAGGTCATAGAGGCTGTTACATATAGAGAAAATAAAGGAAGATTTACAGGTGTGTTTGATAAGATTGAATCTGGTAAGATTCATGCTAGATTTAGAAAAATTTTCCATGTCGGAATAGCAAAATTTTCATTTCATTGTTTTGCTGACGTGTCATCTGACTTCTCTTCAAGTTCGAAGAACTTTCTAGGACGGGACTTTACCAAGTCGATGATGATATCCGAGTTGAAGCATCGATACTTGCAACTGGTTTGTTCTTTAGTATTTTATATGTTGTTTCCTGTGGACCGAAGTAAGATCTCGGATCCACCTCCTATAGTCATGTCCTATAACATTCTTTTATTAATAAAAATATTATATAATTTCGATAAAATATAATTTTTTCATAGCAATTTTTAAAGTTATTAAATATAGAATAGAAATAATTTGTTTATACTATATGTTAATATATAATAACTAATATAACAAGAATTTTAAATGATAAATATTTTTATGTGAAGAAACATTTCAAAATATTATGAAGTCTAGCTAAAATGTAACCATTTATGTAAAATGTGGCTTTTAAATATGATTTTAAAATTTATTTTCACTAATTAAATTAAAAAATTTATACAAAAATGTTGCTTTTGAATGTATGGAAGGCACGGCTATGCGTATAGATAATTGGTTAGCACCGTCTAATATATGATGGATCACCGTTTAACCTGACATTTAATTTGTGGACAATCCTCCTACATGAAGTTTTGTAAACACTTAGTTTTAACAATAAAATAGCACTTTTATTTTTTATTAATTGTTTAGAAAATAACTCAAATCTAAACATTCTAACAGTCTCTTAGTTTACAATTATGTTTTCCATAACTTAACTAGTGTCAACACGACTTTGTTTATCGTTTTTTTTTTGTCAATAATTGGATTGACAAGACCCCATCCATAGCATACCGCAACCTTTTAACCTTATTTTCTATTTCTCAGTTAATTAGAATTAGATAACTCATATACCTATTTAACTTTAATTCACTTATCTTAAGTTTATCTTATCCTAACCAACTTGTGATAATTTCTTGGGACAATAAGATAAGGTTAAATGTTGAAGCTTATCAAACATTCTCCCTCTTAAGCTTCAAAATTCTGACTAGAATCTACAAAGAGAAGCTTGCTTTTATCGTGATTCTCCTCCTCAAGAATTCTTTCTTCATAAGTTTTAAGTCTTCCAATGATGTCTTCGGATGCCTTTGTATTCAAATCAAGAACTTGCTCGAGAGAAGATATGATTTGAATGTATTTGCTTCTTGGTAAGCTATTGAGGAATTTCCTTACAAGTTTAGGTTCATCAATAGTTTGTCCAAGAGAAGATGATTTTGATGCTATCTCTGATAACTTCCCCGCTAAGCTATCGATTGTATTTGTCTCTTTCATCTTCATTCTTTCAAACTCACTCATTAGAGTATGAAGTCTTGCTTTTTTGACATGATCTGAACCTAAGTGACAAATTTTGATTGCTTTGCATATCCCTTTTAAGAGTCTTGTTCACCAACTTACAAAATAAGTTCTTTCGTGATTGATTGAAACAACAATCCTATTGCGATGTCATTATTGTGTAATTCATTTCAACCAGGTTCAATTGTATCCCATACCTTAAGAATTCACAACAAGAATTTCATCATCATTGCCCATACTGTATAGTTTGTAGAGTTTAGAATCGGACATTGGATTGAAGACGACATAAGCTCCTTAGATCGAGAAGGCTACAGATTAATGACGGACAGGTTAATCTCTCTCCCTTTGATCAATTTCCTTAAGCTCTGATACCAATTGAATTTTTGTAAACACTTAGTTTTAGTAATAAGATTAACTATCATATTAACTGTTTAGAATATATCTCAAAACTAAACACTCTAAAACTCTCTTAGTTCACAATTATGTTTGTCATAACTTGACTAACATATTTATAGTGTTAACACGACTTTGTTAACCCTATTTTTTATTTCTTAGTAAATTAGGATTAGATAAATCCTATTCCTAATTAATTTTAATACACTTATCTTAATTCTATCTTATCATAACCAACTTTTGAGGATTTCTTTGACAATAAGATAAAGTTGAATGTTGAAGCTTAGCTAACATTATAAAAATAGGTCAAGACTTCACATCACCAAGTCGAGAATAAGAGTTGGTGAACAAAGAGAAATCTTTCTACAAATAGAAGAGAACATTTATCGCAAAGTGGAGTCCAGATTTTGGCGTAAAATACACACACATAATCTCTAAGCTAATTAAACTTAGCATTATAAAATGTTTGAAAGTGATAATTGTACTGATAGGGCATTACAATGCTTTGTACAAGATATTAGAGACAATTTAGGAACTAGTTATGTACCACAAATAACAAGAATATTCTAAAATATATACTTAACATATATGTGTAATACGCCCCTTTAAGATGGAGAGTTCTTAAAGACTGTAATCTTGGAAAAACCTTCAAGAAACCGTGTTCGAGCCAATGGTTTGGTGAGGGTGTCCGGAAGTTGATCATGACTAGAGACGTGAGAAACTTGAAACATTCCTTGCTATATTTGATTGTGTAAGAAATGATAATCTAGAGCAATGTGTTTCATTTTGGAATGAAACACATGATTAGCATATAAATATGTGGTGCCAATGTTGTCACAATATATTACTCGAACTCTAGGTAATGGAATATGTAGTTCTGTTAATAAAGAGCATATCCATGAACTTCAGCTACTGTGTTTCTGACTGCACGATATTCGGCTTTGATAAAAGACCTCATGACACCACTTTGCATCATAGACGCCCAAGATATCGGATTGTGGTCAATGTATACAATATAGCCATTCGTAAAAATGAAATCATCCATGTCACCAGCCCAATCCGCATCTGAGAAAGCATGTAGAGTCAGAGGAGATGTTTTATGAAATTAGATTCCATGAGTATACTTACCAGCTAAGTACTGTAAAACTCATTTTGCTGCTCCCCAATGTGTGTCTCGTGGCTGGTGCATGAAATGATATAGTCAATTATCGCATATAAGAGATATATGCATGTAAAGGACAAGTATTGTAGGCTACCTACAAGAGATCGATACTTTCATGCGCCCATGAGAGGTGAGCCATCATTGAGTATAAGCTTAGGTGAAGCCAGAAAAGAAGTGGAGACTGGTTTAGCATATATCATATTGTACGTATTAAGGAGATCCTTGATATACTTTCTCCGCCTGAGATGAATACCATTGTTGTTGCAAATGACTTATACACTAAGGAAATAGTGTGAACCGGTTGGATTTTATGGAGAATCATTTGTGCAAAATCTGTGAGAACTTCAAAGATAGTCGCATTATTATTCTCGGTGACAATGATATCATCAACATAGACCAATATATAGGTAATATTCGGTCTGTCCACCTTCATGAAAAGCGATATATCGGCCAAAAAAGACACAAAACCAGAGGGAGAAGTGATCTTTGAGTGAAGTATACCAAAAGCATCGGGCTTGTTTGAGACAATATATTGGTTTTCAAATCTTGCAAACATAGCTCGGTCAATCTCTGTCTATAAACCCAGGTGGTTGTGCCATAAAGATCTCTTAGTAAGATCACCTTGCAAGAATGCATTGTTAGCATCTAATTGCTTCATGGTACAATATTTGGTTGTTGCAATTTCCAAAACTAAGCGTAATGTTGTTTTCTTGATAATCAGGCTGAATTTTTCTGCATAATCTACTCCATACAGTTGTGTATAGCCTTTGGCAACTAGGCATGCTTTGTAGTGATCTAGTGTACCATCAGAGCGACACTTCTTCATAAAAATCAGCGACAACGAATACAATTGTGGTATTGTTTAGGAGGAATTATATCCCATGTATGATTTGCAATATGCGCATCAAGCTCCATTGAGGCTGCATTTTTCCATCATTCATATTTAAGCACTTGACTAATTGTTGTTAGTTTATCATTTTGTATGACTGGAACTACAACAGTAAGAGAGAATTTTGTTTTAGGTTTGTGGATGTTGTTTTGGATATAGTTTGCATTTTGTGAATCTTTTGGTTTGGTGGTTCAACATGTGCGGAAGTGGTTTCATTTGGGGGAAGTGACTTTGCGTTGGGGTTCGCTGGCAAAGCTTGGTGTGGAATGGGGTCATTTTTCTGTGGTAGAGTTCTGGGTGTCAACTTATTTTGAGTAGGAGCAATGGGCTCAAAGGAAGTAAGATTGGTTGAGTCTTTGTGTTAGACTCATTTTGATATAGAGCAATGGGCTCAGAGATATGAGGTTAAGAAGAAGAAAGGAGAAGAATTGGAGAAGGAAATACCTGAGATTTATTGATGTTGGCATGAGGTATGTGTTATCCGTGGTGAGGGTCTGTACTGGGAGGTCTGTTACCTTGAGTAGATGGAAGAAGCTGTAAAGAAATCTTTGTTATCGCTAGTAGACATTGGGAGCTCTATGTAGATGATTTTGATGATGTTGTCGTGGTTTTGGGATGTGCAAAAGGGAAGATTGTTTCGTCAAAACAAACATGTGTTGATGTATATATTCAACCGGTAGGTTGGTGGAGATAGTAGTATGCACCATGAGATAACGAATATCCAAGAAATTAACATGGCAAGGTTTGATCATTGAGCTTATGTCTGCATAAGGTCTCAACCAATGAGAAGCATAGGCTTCCAAATATACAAAGCTTTTCATAACTTGATTGTGTTTGGAAAATCTTTTGGTAAGGAGAATCCATCGAGATTATTGGTGTTGGCATTTGATTGTTGAGATAAACCACTATGGTAAAGTCATATGTTTAGTACACTTACAGAATTAATATTGTTGTCATTAACGTGAATCTTGTCTCCACTATGTGATGATGTTTTCTTTGAGAAAGACCATTATGCTCTGGTGTATGTGGCGGAAAGGTCAAGTGAGTAATACAATTCAGCACTAGATAATTCTAGAGGGCAAGAAACTCTCCACCATCGTCCAAAAAGAGATTATCAATTCTTGTTTGAAACTTATTTTCAGCGAGTTTGTGGAATGTAGTGAATGTGCTTTTGACATCAGATTTTTTTCTTCAAAGAAAACAGCCATGTGTAGCGTGTGTAGTGATCCACAAGAACAACATAATACTTGAATTCATCTATGGATATTAGTGGTGATGTCCATACGTTAATGAAAATATACTCAAGAGGCCTTTGAGAAATAATAGTCAAATGAGTGAATGGTAATTTGTGCTCTTATTAAGCAAACAATCCAAGCATAAAAAACTTTTTGAAGTTGATGTTATTCGAATCAAAAAAATCAGAAACAAGCTTTTGTAGAATAGGAGTAAACGTATGACTCATTCTTGAATGTCAAGTATGAAGGCTCGTTCTTGGAGTAGAGGTGGACAACAACACTATTGCTTGAGACATGGAAACAAGCCATTCATAGAGATGATCTTTAGTTCTGCCTTTGAGCAACGAGACCCACGAGTGTGGATTCTTGACTTGAAAATAAGCAGGGAAGAATTCGATGGACACATTATTTATATTGCACAAACGATAAACCGAGATCAAATTTTGTCGAATGCTAGGAACACAAAGGACATCATCGATTTCCAATGAACGAGAGGGAGAAGTAAAGGATTTGGAACCCATATGTGTGATGGAAAGATTGTTTCCATATGCGAGAAGCACATCATTATTTCCATTGTACGGTTTATGAAGAGAGAGGTTGTTGAGGTCTGATGTCATGTGGTAAGTGGCTCCAAATTCAAGCAACTAATTCAAAGTTTTTTGTTGAGTAGCTTCAACAAAGTTCACTTGTGGCTGCCACAACATAGAAAACATCAATGTTTTAGATGATTGTAGGTTCTGGAACAACAGATATCTTATATCAATGTGGCCTTGCGTGTTGCAGATCTGACACTTTCAGAGATATGGGTGTGGTTGTCGTCCATCAGTATGTTGATTTTGAGATTTCTAATTGGTGTTACCCAAATTGATCACTACGCCTTGGGTTGTTGTTGGGATGAGAGGAGTTTTCTTGGTTGTAGTAGGGCTGGTTGTTGTACGGCTGATTGTTGTTGCAATGGTCTATGTTACTATTGTAGCATTGCATAATATTGTTTGCAGAGATTTTATGGCTGGAAGCGTTGCTGGGAAAACAGAGTAGCTTTGCTTCATGATTAAGAAGCCTTTCATGAACCTCTGCAATCGATGGTGCAATGTCTTTGCCTTCAATTTGGTCTATAATAGATTTGTACTCTTCTGGTAGTCTATCTAGGATTATTTCGATTACATCATCATGTTCATAAGATTTATCTAGAATGGTGAGTTGATCCACGCAAGACTTGATTCCCTAAATGTATTCATTGATCATCTTTGTTCCTTTTGTGACATGTTTGAGTTGATTCTTCAATTGCTTGATGTGGTATCGGGTAGATTTAGCATACGTGTTGGCTAAAGTAGTCCAGATTTGAGCAGCAGTAGTGCATCGAGAGACCAGTGTTTGAAGGCAAGTGGATATAGCACCAAGTATTGCACTGTATACAAGGTTGTCTTGACGGTTCCATTTGGTGTAAGTAGCGTGGTGGTGGCAGTGTCGTTAACAATGATTGTTGGGGAAGGAATGGTTGTGGTCTCATCAAGGTGATTAACCAGACCATAGCCATTGAGGAAGGATAGGACTTGGAGACTCCAAGCCAAATAGTTTGTGCTAGTCATCTTGGTTACGTGACTCATATTGATGCTTAACACAGAGGTGAGAGGAACAACTTCAACACTGTTAACGGTGCCTGTCATTGGAAGGTGGTGGCGTGAAAATTTTTTTTAGGTCTTTGGAGCATTTAGCTCTGATACCATATAAGAAATTTGAAAGTGATAATTGTATTAATAGGGGATTACAATGCTTTATACAAGATACTAGAGAAAAATTAGGAACTAATTATGTACCAGACTTAATGAGAATATTCTAAAATATATACTGTACATATATGTGTAATGTGCATTTTGCTGAAGGTAACCCAAAACTCTTTACGAGTATCATTCAACTTGTATTCCTCGATTAATTTCATTAATACAAGATTCAAAATTGGTCTAGGACATAGGCCACCTAGACAAAAGTTTAAGACGTTAAGAAAATTTCAGATTTTTTATCATGGTTTAGAATCCAAATTCTTTTCATTTAGAGCCCAAATTCATTTTTTTCCTTAGTATTGCTTAAAGGCTTCGTCATTGTTGAACCACTCTGACAAGGTTTCGGTCATTTCTCCTAATCTAATTATCATTAAACCCTTTGAAAGATACTTGTACTGATACTAGATCAAACAGGTACCAAAAATGTAAATAATACCTTAGAAGACAATTTCATATTGGATTGACAATAACATTTTCTGTAATAAAAGACATATAGAAGAATTCAATTGGCGGAAAAATATAGATTTTTTGTCACAAAGAAAAATATAGAATAAAGCATATATTTATCCTTTAAGATATATATTTTAAGAAAAGAAACAAAAAAAGCAAAAGAAGAGGAGAGGAAATTCACACAAACAAAATGTGGCTCTTGTATAGTACGTAGTTGCTTTCAGCCCTCCATCCAATCCTCTCATTGCCAATCATGTTTTTGCCTCTTATGTGTTTTATAATTTTTGTTATCAAGCAACTAAACTAAGCCGCATCATAGAAATTCCAGGAATCTCAGGCTTAAAACATAGATTAATTTTGGAACACATAAATATTCAGTTTTTTGCAGTTTAAAGTGTGTACATATGGTTAATAAAATATATAATTAGAATGTGTCTTCAAAAAACCGGACCAACCTAACTTGGTTGACATAAATGTTGTCTGCAACTTATGTTTATGACACTTGAACAAATCCAAATAAAATACAAATTCTCAAAATTTTAGTCTGTAATTATCGTTTTATAAAGTTATTTAGACGGGTTTTATGCAAAAGGATCTTTGAAGTGACTACAAGTTATAATTTAACCCTCTGATTAAAATAAATGCAAGTCAACTCTAAAGTCAATGTATAACCCTTATACAAATTTTCAGAAAAAAATTATGACTATATAGGATAGATTCCAAAATTTAAAGAGTAGATTTGGAATCTTTATCATCAAGACTTCAATTTGATATATTATTTATCATAATTTTATAATTTTGATAATAACGATCGAGGTTTATATTGCATTGACTTTAGAGTTGATGATATTGACTTGCATTTATTTTAATCGGAGGAGTAAGTTGTAATTCAAAATTATTTTGAAGATATTTTGGCACAAAACACTTATTTAGGCATACAACCAAATTTCGAGTCAAAATTATGTAATTGATAATGGTGAGAAAGGATAAAAGGAAATTTAATAGCTATGCAGATTGTCAAAAAAAAACTCTTTGTGATTTATAAAACAGCATGCCATTTGTTAAAAATTTGTATTACTTCTTACTAGAAAAGCTAACAAAACGAATGATGAATGAGAGCTAATTCTGATTAAATTGTATTCTAAAAAGTAAAATAATATTAGCAGAATTTTTTGCAATAATCATGCGAAATATTCAGTAATTTGAAGGTAAACTGGTAATTAGCCTAGCTGCTTGCTTTTAAAAAAAAACTCTATGCTATCTATTTAATTTATAGAAAATATTTAGGTGATTATAATCTTTTTAAAATTTATATTTTATTCCATCAAAAGATCTAATTTATAGTCAAAAGTTTGTTAGGTGAGGTAAAATGACTACTTGAACTGAATTCAGGTGTATTTCAAATATTACAGGAAAACCACAAACTAAATCTGATTGATAACAAATACTTGATTTACATATACATAATAATGGTGAGAGAAATTTCAGAAGAACTTATTGATTTGTTAACTCCTAGATATTCATTTTAGTTTCTGGGTAAAGCATTTTTCTAAAAGCAATTGATGATTGACCAACATAAAACATATGTATGAATATCACTTAAATTAAATGGAAAAGATAATAAGTAACAGTGAAATTCCATTAATTGTTATGATGATGAGGTCATGATTTATTTTTTACTCCAAACTTTTGGGCAAATCATGGCTAACCATGTCCAATCGTTACTCGTGATGTGCGAGTTTGTTTATGAAAAAATTATCTTTATAATATACAGAAATGAAAAGAAAAAGAAAGAGAAAAAAAAACACATCCATGAGGATTGAAGATAGCGATCACGTCGGCTTTATATAAGAGATCTTATGAAAAGAAAAAGATTAAAAGAGAGATTGGAGATGATATGATATGATTGGTTGGTTTTGTTATTGCCACTAATTTTAATTCATTATTTTATTTATTTTCTAAAGAAATGATTTAATTGTGACATGCTTTTCTTCTTTATATGCCGCCCCCTAACCGTATACATAAGGTCGGTAAAAAAAATCAATTCGATTCTATTTTTTTTTTGTTAATATTAAACTACAACTAACCGTTCCATTAGTCAAGTTCTTAAATAATGTAGATGGTAGAATTTGATCCCTAAATGTACAATTGTGATTGCTTTTAGTAGACTTATCACATATTACTAGACTAAAATTACTTACATTCGATTCTATGTTTTAGATGTTCGAAAAATTAGATATTTATGATATATTCCATTTTAGATGAATTTTTTCACTATAACTGGATCATTCCATAGTCTTATTATTTACGGTTAACATTATTACATAGTTAGATAAATCTATCAGTATTATAGACTATTAGTACAACTACAAATATGTTCGTAATTAACACAAATATTAATAAATTTGGGACTAGTTACTTTTTTCTTCAAATAATCATGATAACAGTTTGACCACAAGTTTATTCTTATATTTTCCTTCAGTAACATAATATTATCTTATATGTTCTGCTTATGTTATTTCATGTTTTATATATTTCGCATGTTGGTTTCTTTATTTTGTTTATTGTTGTTTTTATTACATTTGTAGTTTTTTTTTTAAAAAAAAACTTGCGTTATTTTTTAACGTTTGATAAATGTTGAAGGTATATTTGAGATTTTACTTTTGGTCCACGATAACAATTAATGGATAAAAAAATTCAAGTCTCGAATTCGGTAATTCGGACAAAAATTATCTCGGGAATTCACTATTATCTCAGACAAATGTCTTTTCGACAACTCGTCAAAATAGCAGAAAGTCGGATGACACATCATCAAAAAAAGTAAAAATATTCTTGTTTCAGATAAGGAAAATTTCTGAAAATCTTATAAGAATCTTTAGAATCTAAACAGAAATGTAATATTTTCTGTTTCAAAGGAATTTTACCAGCTTCTATGATTAATAAATAGAGGTGGAGACAATTGAAAAAAAAAGTCAGATTTTAGACATTGAACTTGAGCAATAATATCATATTCGGCATTTTTGCATTGTTCAATCTCCTTATTCTTCGAATTAATCAAAATCTTTGCCCTCTTTCCCTCTTTAATCTCAGAGTCAGATTTAAAACTCTTTGTGCCAAATTCAACTTGAACACTATATACATTAAATGATATAACAAAACATAATATTTTCTCAAATTTTAAAATCAACCAAACTTCTCTTTGTGTATCACCATACTATTTGAAAGAAAGAAAAAATTAAATGAATTGAAATTGTTTTCCTTCATTACTACATGTACCAGTACGTTGACTTTTACTACATCGTACCAATTGACTTAATGACGGCGTAGATGTGACCATAGTTATATCCGTACACTAATAGATTTCAATGCAAATGGACTTGCCGTTGAACGAATTCATTCTTAATGATTAGAGTTTACTACATTGAGTATTGCGGTTACCTCCAAATTACATTTGACTAAATTAAAATTTTAAAAGAGAAATTGATACGTGGCTGCTTCCATTTGTACAATCCAAATCGATCACAATCATATAAGTATGATATAAACCGACATAAACTCGTGACTTAATTGCCATTTGATACCATTTTCATAAGAATTATTGAATGAAATACAATACTATTAAACACCTGACTAATATCTTAGCAAAAGTAGTAAAATTAATTTCTTAATAGTTTTGTTAAATTAATATATTTGTTGAGGATAAGACTTTAAATATAAGTACCAAGTTGTATTAAAATGCTATAGTTGTTCGCATGATAGAAGTAATTATTGAAGGCTTTAATTAGTGAACATTCCACTCTCCTTGAAAGAGAACATGTTTCAGATATTATCTCACTTTCGTTTTTCCTTTTCCTTCATTCTTCTTTTGTGAATTTACAAGAAGAACATATCTGATTTTATTTTGTCTTCCCCAAAATGATGCAACACTTGTCATCTTGGGTTGTTACTTCTTACGTACTAATTTCGTTATTCTTTTGTTTGATCATTATTCATCTATACCAATATTCATATCTTGTTTTTGGTGTGCATATAAATAAAAACATAAAATACTTGCTGTTTTTTTCTTTTCAACTTTTAAGTTCATTGTTATAACAAGGATTCATTGACAGTCAATTAAGTGGCAAAATATCTCAAAATAATAATTTTGATAAAACCCTCTAATATTACAAACAAAAATTAGTTCTAAAATTAAGAGAACGAAAAATATGAATAAAATCAAAACTGCTAAACAGATATGAATTTTTGCTATTCATCTGAATTTACCACTATTTTTAAAATTTTCAAACTATCGGTTGCAAGAACCACCTCGAGATATCAAGCAAGATTAAATAAGTTACCACTTACAAGATTACTTTCAATTTAGCATACAATCGATGATATATTTCCAATTTTTTTAATTAGGCCTTTAAACATTTAATCTTACTAATTTAAATAATGGAGAATCATATCAAACACTAAATATAAGCATTATCCAGAGACCATAAAAAAATTAGGAATTAAAATTGAATACGAAAATGTAAAATAAATAAATAAATAAGGCACTCGTAAATCGTAATCCATTAAGGGAAAAACGTTTAAAAGGTTATTTGTCTTGTGTAGAGTTGGCCGGCAACTTTATTGCACCAATTTTTGTCCCTCTTTTTTCTTTCCCCAACTTAATATGCTCTTTTTTACGTTTATCTCTTAAACTTTTTTATTATTATTATCAATGTTAATTACAAAAGAAATTTATGAGAGGGATATTTCCCACCCAAAAAGAAAATATAATCTATTTTAGTAATCGTCAACAATATATAGTTGTATGACTATAGGATACAGTATATTAATCCTTTATTGTTGATGTTAACTAAATCTTTTATATACTAAAAACGACTCCACAGTGTGTTATTGAGAGATAGAATCCTCTTTATGTAAAAAAGGGTCTCTTTTAAGTGTCAATAATGACATATCCCAATGCCTAGGGGGGCTTACTTGACAACTACTCATCAAATTTATACATCATTTTTCTTTCTCTTTTTTTTTTTTTTTTTTTTCTTTTTTTTTTTTTGAGTTNTCTCTTTTCTTTTTGAGTTATTTTTTTTCATAAATATATATATATATAGATATGATAATAATGTAATGGTAAATAGTATCCATTTTCGTAAGATATTAAGATAACCAGCGTTAGCTTTTAGGTAGTTAAAAGGAACTTTTGCAGATTTGACCACTCGGTTCTATGGTGTAGTGGTTAGCACTCTGGACTTTGAATCCAGCGACCTGGGTTCGACTCCCGGTAGGACCTGTTAAGCTCAATGTTTTTTTTTCAATTTTTATGTGGTTGGGCCTTTAGCCTCTTTTTGTTAAGATCCAATACTTGCAATTCATACCAATTTTATCCGATCCATATAGAGAAAGCCGAATTTGCGAAAGTTTTTTTAGACGCTCTATACAGATCCAAATGTAGACAATTTAAATCTTATATAAGCTATACAATTTTTTTTTTGTTTGTCACACAATTTGCTGCTTTTGTTTAGATAAAATGTTTGGTTACAGTAACAATATAGATAAAGGACTTCAAACAAAGATTAGTCCAAATCAGAAAGCATAAACGATAATTCAACCGGACGAAAACACTCTAATGTTTTGGAAATAATGGATAGAAGATAGAATATTGTCTACAAATTTTGGAAAGACAGTAAAACATATTTTGTTCAATCGTCATGTAGATCGTTCGAACATATGGGAAGCTCTTTGAACCAAAGGTATTGAGCTTTTTAAAACTTCTGAATTAGAATTAACTCGGAGATTGAGACTCTCATAGGCAGAGAGGAGTTCAGAATTAATTCTACCAGAGCTATATGATTTCTCACTACCATTCACGAAAATGGGTCTGTCCTCAAAAGCCCAACTATCTGAAACAGATAGAAAAAAAGATTATATAGTACCTTATATTAACTCTTGGTCTAAGACCACGTCGCCGGACAGTATTCACCCGAGGATGGGTCAAACTACTCAGATCTGAGACATATCTTGAGTCATCAGACTTCTTACTGGATGATATAGATCTTAGATATAAATCAATGAAGCTTTTGAGATTGGATGCCCAAAGACACGACGGTGGAGGAGATGGAACGATAAACCATTTACTAAGCTCACCGGCAGCAAGAAAATGAGGACAGAGGACTAGAGGGATCTAGTCGTTAAGAGGTGGTTGATGGAGGGATAAGTCTTGGAGGTAAGGAACCGCCAGATAAAATTGGGTCTTCAGAGACCCAAAACTCATCTACTCTGGGAGAAGAAGAGGGTGGTGATGGCCTCAGAGTTGTTCTTGTCCTCGAAGGACAGTGCTTCGCCACATATCACCGCCGGTCCAGCCCTCGACTGGAAAAGTGTAAAGGAAACAAAGAAATAAAAACAAAGAAAGTTCACATGGAGAGGGACAGAGGATAAACAAGAAGAAAAATGAAGCCTGACGGGGGCGGAGGCCGCCTCCAGCGCCACCAACGCCTAGAAAAGAAAGTGAAAATGATGTCTGGATAATCGGGTGAAAGAGAATTTTTAAACTGTTGCTTTCCCTTTTGTAAATTATATATTTTTCTGAATCATAAAATTTGTATGTTTCCGTTGAAATATCATTATCTGATTTTCTCTTTTTCTAATAAATTAACAAATTCTGAAAGTTTCAATAAACTAATAAAATCTGGATGATTTTGATTTAATGGATACTTTAAATTAGTATTAGTTAATAGACAAATAAGAATTACAGCATTGATTAAGATTTAAGTGAATAAGACTTCTGTCTCAAATTAATACAACTTGTTAAGTATAAGTTGTTTTAAACAAAAGAAAAAGAAAGAAGAAGAAAGAGTTTTCATATTATTGTTGGTCATTATTGGTGCAAAGAGTATTCAAAACTCAATAAATGTTGCAATTGTTTACTAAAATACATTAATTAAAAGAATTATCATATTATTATGGGTCGATAGTCTAGATTCATCCTAAATTTTGGATATAACAATTGATCCACCAACAATTTCATCTTCGATCTAATTGCACACAAAGTAACATATTTAAAGTCTAATTGCATCTAAATTTATTTAATAACGATCCAATTCAACATAAAGTATTGGAAAAAAGATCTAATTGCACAATTTTGTAGTTAATTACGGTTTAGTGTTACCGCTAAAAGTAGTTTTGGTCTTAACCTAGTTATTAACTGAATGTAAATCCGATTTTGACCCAATTTGAACTAAATTAGGACCAATTTAGTTGACTCATTCATAATATAAACCCAACTAACAAAGTTCTATTTCACGGACCCTAAAACACTAAATTCTTGTTTTTTTGTTAAATTTTTTTGTCATTTCCATCAATGTTGTGAAAGAGAACAATCAACATTTTGTATCAGATTAGTATGCAAAAATGAAAAAAAAACTTGGAAAGACATGAGAAGAAATCAAAGCTTTGTTTACCAGCCAAATTAAATGGTAAAAGACGAGGGTACGATGCAATTTTTATTAGTTTGATATTATCTTCAACCTATCTACTCTGGTCTTTAACGAAAATTCATTATAAAAACTTAATTTGGTTTAGAAAAAATTTAGCTTATGTGATTTTCAGAGGAGAGTGACGAAGAGTTGTTGATGGTTCCAGACATGGATACAGCTGCATTGACATGTGCTTTAAGCAGCAATGCCGATGATGGATCAATTCTTAGGAGGTGGTAATTGGTCAATGGTCCCAAACATTCAGTCATAGGGTAACTACGGTATACCAAGAGATGCAATTTCAGCCATTTCAACAACAACAACAACAGTTTATTCAACAACAACAACAATTTTATCAACAACAACGTTTGTTACACTCTCCTCCTCCACCCTCTACCTCGCTGCAATCACCTCCTCAGCCTCAAACAGTAGTTCATACTCCTCAATCGATTATGCATACACCTCAGCAGCAGTAACAGTTGGTGCAGACTCTTCAACAACACCATTCTTTACCTTCTCAATTCCATCTCTATCAGTTAAGAAACTCAAAATCAATTTCATCCCAAATTGGAATCTTTTGGGGTTTATCAAATTTCTCGTTAGCTGTGCAGTTAGTGGAAAAATTAGGCAATGTGATTGCAAATAGAAAACAAGATCAAAATTCTGATGTCGAGAGCTTGACCCGAGTCAAAATACAGACTCCACCGCCAAGCGTCATCGTGGAAGAAACCCAGTTGATTGAAGTGGGTTCCAAAAAGATTGAAGCGGTTCAGGAAACGGGTAAAAATTATGAATTCGATCCAGTTCCGTGTTGTTTGAACCAAAACCGGCTATGATTCTACCTTAACCTACTTTATGTTGAACTCGATCGTTATTGAATAAGTTTATGTGCAATTAGACTTTAAACATGTTACTTTGTGTGCAATTAGATCAAAGATGAAAGTATAGAGGACCAGTTGATATATCAAAACTTTGGAGTGGATCTAGATCGTCAACCCTATTATTATTGTCCATTTATCTTCACGGTGGTGCTGCTGCAAAAGATCTATCGAATACATTCTTCTAATCTTAATTGCTACTTTCACTGTATCCAATGACCCTCAAATAAGATTTTCTTAAAATTCATTTTTTCTCGCATTTTGAAGATTAAAGCAGTCTCCTTTTAAATTGATTTTTAAAATCGTTGCACAGTATCGATCATACTGATAAATGTGAATATAATACTAGTTTTTATTGCATTTTGCATCATTCTCCATCATATAGAACTCATTTGATCTCATTTTAGTTAACATTTTGCATATGTCATGCATTAGAGTCTTAAGATCATACATTCGTATATTTTTTTCATTTTTGAATCTTTTTAGGTGGGTTGGAGTCAACTGTTGGAGATGTGAAAACCATGAACCGATCAAGTTCTAGGAGCAAGGAAACAACAAAGAGAGAAGAGGAGCACTCAAGGGAAAATCTCGACCACCAGACTGAGATTTTAGGCTGAAAAAACAAACCAAAAAACTGCCTATAAGAAATCTTAACCCACTGGCCCACACTTCCAAACTCAATCGACTCCTTGATCGTGAAATAGGGTTGAGAAATCGGCCCAGAGTGAAGACATGTCGAGAAAACAGCCTGTGAAACTAAGGACGAGTTGATCCAATCCCAAAATCTCGACCACTTGGTCGAGACTTTTGGCCGAGACTTTCAACACATCACTTGTTTTTACTTGGTTTAACCCGCTTTGTCCCAGTTACATTTTGAAACATTAAACCTGGATTTTAGGATCTAAGCTCTATTTTTCAGCCACTTAAGAACACTTAGAGGGAGAGTGAGTTTGAGAGACTACATGAATCTTCATTGAAGAATCCTTAAATCAATTTATAATCTCTTGCCCTTATCTCTTTTTTATTTCATTATGTTTATGTTTGTTCATTTCTCTTTGGCTTTGAGTTTTTTCCATAGTTATGAGTGAGTAGTTATTTGATAGTTATATGGTTGGGTGATCTACGGTTAAATGATTGATTTTTTAAGCTTAGGTTGTTAGGTATTTTTAATGATATATTTCTCTTGGCCATTTAAATCAAGATATTAGGATTATTGATCATTGAATTGGCAAATAAGAGTTTTGCTTGCTTGATTGATTGATTGATATAAGGCTCAACGCTATGAGAGTGAGTTGATCCATTTGAGTGTTCCATATTCTAGGTTGAGATTCATTGTTATCCTAAGTATCTCTAATTGATTGTATTTTCTGATTGATTATTCGCCTTACCAAAAACTCATTGCTTTTATTGATTATCAAAGTTTGATCTTTATTGCTCTATTTTTGTTTGAGTTCATTTTAGTAATAACTTAATAATATTGAGTTTATTTTTATTTAAATTTGGTTGTGTCTAGTTTATCTTTGTCTTAGTTTGTTCTTGTTTTAAGTGTTTAGCAGTCTTTTGGTATCAAAATCTCTATTGATTACTTTATAGTTTATATTTAAATCCAATGATCTTTGCTTACAATGATAAATTATTTGCATTTGTTAAATTAATTGATTGTGTGTTAAAAAAACGTCGCATACTAATTTGCTCACACAAATATATATTATATCCTTTTACCAAAAGAAAAATATTATACCATTTTTTTGGAATTGATAACAATTCATGACAAACCATAATTTTTCCTTTGTAAAAATAAATTCTTATCATTGACTATGTCATATGTTAGAATCAAATTTCGATAAAAAATTGCGGATTTAAACATTAACTATTTGACTATTATAAAAATATAAGCTATTAAATTCTTGATAACATTTAAACAAATACGAAACAACAAACAGAAGTGAAGCAAAATGAAAGTGATAACTTCAAAATATATGAATATAGATACAGTATCCACATATCTACAAAATACAAGAAAAATATCTTATAGATTATCCTCAATAATCTCCTTGTAGTAATGACATGAGATTAGGTCAACAAGAACTTAAAATTTTGAATAATAAAAATTTAGTAAACTATAATTCTAAGACCCGATTGGCAATTGTTTTCGTTGCGTTGAAAAACAAAAATCTTTGTAAAAAATTTAAATTAGACCAATCATACTTTATATTCAAGAAAACAAACTAGAGTATGATTGGTTTAATTTAAATCTCTTACAAGAAAGTTTTTTTTATATTCAAACTAGAATCATACTTTATATTCAAGAAAGTTTTTTTTTATATTTTAAAAAGTTAGTGTATCTTTTATTTTTAAATGAAATTTTTTCCGAATTGTGTCAGAAACATTTCATGTTTTTTTTTTTCCGAATTGTGTCAGAAACATTTCATGTTTTTTCCGTTTTCAAAACGTTTCGAAAACAGAAAATCCGGTACTTCATAGATTGGACTACAGTTATAAACAAAACATATTAATTTGATATATCAACTATTTTAGGACTTGAAGCAAACAACTTTTGAAATTATAAGTGAATTCAAAATTGTTATTGTGTTAAAAAAAACTTAATATACTAAGTAAAAATTTCATCCATAAAGAACAGCAACAAAGAAATAAAATAGTGTTATCAAGGTTTTTAAAAAATAATGCTACTTATTTAATTATCGTTACTATTTATTAATCACTGATTGTTTTAATGTTTATTTTTTATTCAAGCGTAAGAGTTTCACATTTGGTAAAAAAAAAAGAATTTATTTCATTTTTTTTATTAATGCGGTTAGGTAAATTCAATTACTGTATGTGGGAAATTAAAGAAACAAATAATATTTCCTCACACACCAAAAAACAAAGAAAAAAAAAAGAAAAAACCCTTACTCTATTAGTCAATCGCATTCCCTAGTCATCTCTTCAAGCTTCTCAGGAACCACCTTTCTCTCTCTACAGCCTTTTCTCTTAGAGAAGAGAGAAGAAAGAGGATCCGTCGTTGTGGGATAGTCTCACTGACACTACATCCGATCGTCGCCGGTAAGTTAATTTTGACTAATTTCTTACCGGAGGAACTTGTACTTCCTCCGAATTCTGACTTGAACTTGTTTGTCAATTCACCAAATGCTTTTATCTTCTCTCCGTGTTTCATTATCTTACTGTTTCGATTCTGATCTCTACTACTTGTTGTTCTTCATTTAGCACTTGCAGTGTCGTTTCTTAGTGTGTTTTACTAGATTCAGATGATTTTTTATGTGTGCATTCTGTCATTCTGTTTAGGATTGTTTACTTAGTTCCATGTTTCTCTGGATTGGAAAAAATGAGTTTGCTGCTCTCGTTTTTGTTTTGTTTTCCCGATTTAAGCCGTATTGTTTGATTGCTCACTTTCACAATCTGTCCAAAGAATCATATCACAGTTTCTGGGTTAGTATCATACTTCGGATCTGATGTCTTTTTGGTTTCTTTGCGTCTTTTTGTACACATTTGACATCAATATGGAGATTGATTTCCTGGAATACTTTCTGTAGAATGTGCTTAGATACATTAACTCTAATAGCCAGTGATACCTTATTATTGATTCGCAGGTGAAGTTTTTGCGCAGTTGTGTTCGGACATTCAGATATAGAAACGGAGTTGCTTTAGCTGTTTATTTTGGAAGCGATGGATCAGGTAGGTGCCACTATCATTTCACTTCGTAGTCACTTCTTTCTCTTTGACGACTCTCGGTTAAAATGCTCATTCTCATGTAGTACGAGAAAGTTGAGAAGATAGGTGAAGGAACTTACGGTGTAGTTTATAAGGCACGAGACAAAGTGACCAATGAAACAATTGCTTTGAAGAAGATCCGGCTCGAGCAGGAGGATGAAGGTGTGCCTAGCACAGCAATTAGAGAAATCTCCCTCTTGAAAGAAATGCAGCACAGCAACATTGTCAAGTATGAAGCTGTACCAATGTCGAAAACTAATTAACCATGACTCTGCTGAGCAATGTTAGTTAATATTTTTTGGTACACAGGTTGCAGGATGTGGTGCACAGTGAGAGACGTTTGTATCTGGTTTTTGAGTATCTTGACTTGGATCTCAAAAAGCACATGGATTCAACTCCTGATTTCTCTAAGGATCTACATACGATCAAAGTTAGTGCTAAGAAACTTTAGGAATTGTTTTATACATGTGCTTCATGCAGTTTTATGCGAAGGCACTTTAACAATCCAGAACGCCCTGAAAAACTGTGTTTTCAAGCTATTTGGTTGTTCATGAAGCAATAAACTTCCTTCTGGCCATTTTAACACCTCTATCTGTTTCAATTCACTGAATATTGGCGAATAATATACGCTCTATAATGTCCTCCCAATGCATTTTTAGTACTCAATACAGGCTAATCAGAGGTCTTTATCCATTGTTTGCAGACATACCTTTACCAGATTCTTCGTGGAATTGCGTACTGCCACTCTCACAGAGTTCTTCATCGTGATCTAAAGCCACAGAATTTGTTGATCGACCGCCGTTCAAACTCGCTAAAGCTTGCAGATTTTGGACTGGCCAGAGCATTTGGTATCCCCGTCAGGACATTTACTCATGAGGTGCCAAATAGCTTAATTATTGTCCATATTGTTTTAGTTATCAAGTACTTGGCATGGCGTCATATTTGTTTCGTTGCTTGTTTTTATTAGTGATACAGTAAAGAACCACTTAAGTATTAACCCACTTGTGTCTGATAAATGTAAACAACGGACGAAGACATTTCTGTTAGACGGCACAATTATGCTAGAATCAAGATACTCCACAGAAAGTTTCAGTGCAACATTCAGATTTCACACCTCTTCATGTTTATTCGCTCAATTTTTGCATATCATATTTTCTAGGTGGTTACTCTCTGGTACCGAGCTCCAGAGATACTTCTAGGATCTCATCATTACTCAACACCCGTTGATATCTGGTCTGTGGGATGCATATTTGCCGAGATGATAAGCCAAAAACCCTTATTTCCTGGAGACTCTGAGATTGATCAACTCTTTAAGATTTTCAGGTTTCATTACTAACTTTCTCATTCCAATTTTCTTCAATATATTACAAGTGGAAAGAACTTGTCTGGGATGATATCACATGGGATTCTGAACACGGAAGTTGAAGTGTTAACTGATTATAAATCTGCTATTGGCATGTTTTGTTATCTTCTTCCAGAATCATGGGAACTCCAAACGAGGATACATGGCGCGGGGTAACTTCACTGCCTGATTATAAATCTGCATTTCCTAAATGGAAACCAACGGTACTTTAAATATTTTCATTCACTTGTACATATTGTTTCTTTTTTTGATAAACTTGTACATATCGTTTTAGTGAACAATACTTCACAACACCATATGATTCTTGTTCTTGTTTTTTCCTTTTACCACAGGCCTTGGAAACTTTTGTCCCTAATCTAGATTCCGATGGAGTAGATCTCCTTTCCGTAAGTTCACTGATCACGTATATACAGATACACACACACACACACACTCACATAGAATATATACTGCTTCTGCTGCAGTAGAGACCTAGATGCTTGATTTTGGTTTCACGTTTCCTATATCCAGATTGTGTCTCTTTAGAACTATGAATAAACCTTGGCACATATAAAAACCATGAGCCAGCAGACTAAATCCCTCTCTCCATGAGACTTCATAGTTTCTAAACCAAAAAACAATTTTGAGCTCCTGTAAAAGTATAGATGATGATGTGTGACTCTGTTTGATTTGTTTCAGAAAATGCTGTTAATGGATCCAGTGAAAAGAATCAACGCAAGAGCTGCACTGGAGCATGATTACTTCAAGGATCTTGGTGTCACGCCTTAGAAAGGCATAAAACCAGTAATCTCCTTCATCCTATATATATAGTTATCTTTCAATCTTAAATCCTAAGAAACAATAGTAATGGGTTTTGTTTATTCTTTCTTGAGTTCCTCCTTATATTCTAGTACGAAAAAATAGAAGAAGATTTCGAGTGTGTGTGTGTGTTTTTTTTACTTCTAAGCTTTTGAGATCATTTTCTGTGTATCTTTTCTTACCCAAGAATAACATGGTATTTGCTTTGCAAAATTATTATATTATGCAACTTCTTTTCTGTATAATTTCTCCGATTATCGTCAGACTATTGTAGCAAATATTTTCGGGCATGTTGTAATCAATTTGAGTATTGGCATAACAAGGATTATGTTTAGAAGAGTTATCTTGTTGAAAGAATTTTCAAATGTCTGAATGAGTCTTCACACCTTTTGAAACTAATATTTCTTTTATAACGAGAAGAGGGTCCAAGTAATCATGTAAATGAGAGCAAAATTGACGAGAACACGCCGACATAAAATTATGACGAGAACTGTTCAACACGTATTGGATAGTTCAGATTATGGATTCTACAGTTGGTCAGGATTCAATCAAAGCGAATGTCAATAGTTTAATATCAAATTAAACAAAGACAGAGACAGATCATAACCGGATGACCATTTAACATGTTGAAATAAATATTGGACAGCAGGAATACCAAAGTATTCACCAAGATTATTGATATCATCTCTCTGAAGCAAGGACTGCTCTTCGCATTACCTATCTGGGTGAAATTCCACTATAGTGTAAACGTTGCCATTTTTCTACTTTTTTGTCTAAAAGATGCATTCATTCCATAGATTAGGTTCTTACAGAGATATGAAGAAGCAGTCTTTTATTACTTAAATGTGGAATAGCAGTAAAAAAAAAAAAACAAAAGTGAGAGCTAGAGCTTTAATTTCTTAGAGAATCCTCTGTTGTGGGGTATTTGGGAAACGAGCCCGAGAAAGAAAAACAGACGTAAATGTTGCCAATTTAAAATTAGTGTTTTGTAAATATATTTTGAAAGACGTTGAGAAAATCTCCTTGAGGAATCCTTTGAATTTCATTCAAATATAAACGTTATACAGTTGCTTACAATCAGGTATCCTTAAGATTCGGAAGACTCTTAACAAATATACAGAATATATTAACAACTTTGTAGAAGAATACTTTATATTATAATACTCCCCCGCAGTCTTAGCATTGGTCTCAGAATGACGCCAAGATTGGTCTTGAACTGATTGAAAAGCTTCGTTGGTAGCCCTTTGGTGAAGATATCAGCATATTGATGTGATGCAGTAACATGTAAGACTCGAACCTCACCTTTGGCAACTTTTTCACGGACAAAGTGTAAGTCTATCTCAATGTGTTTCGTGCATTGATGTTGAACTGGATTATTAGAGAGATAGACAGCACTTATATTGTCACAAAACACTATAGTAGCCTTTAACAGTGGACAATGCAAATCTAGAAGGAGATTACGAATCCAACAGGTCTTTGCTACAACATTTGCAACAGCTTTGTACTCTGCTTCTGCACTTGATCGTGATACTGTGGCTTGGCGTTTAGATGACCAAGAGATAAGTGTGTCGCCGAGGTATACACAGTAACCTGAAGTTGATTTTCTTGTCGAAGGACAGCCAGCCCAATCAACATCTGAGTAGGCTGTTAATTGCAACGATGGTGTTTTGGTGATTTGAAGACCTTGAACGATAGTTCCCTTGATGTATTTCATGATTCGTTTCAAGGCATGGAGATGAGCTTCCTTTGGATCATGCATGAAAAGACATATTTGCGGAACTGCGTAACAAATGTCTGGTCTCGTTAACGTCAAGTATTGGAGTGCTCCAGCCAAGCTTCGATACTGAGTTGGATTTTAATTTTTGGACCTGTTTCTGCAGCTAGTTTTGAGCTCATGTCTACTGGAGTAGCTATAGGTTTACAACCCTGCATTTCAGCTCGCTTAATGATGTCTTTGGCATATTGTTCTTGACTCAAATACATACATGAACTGTTGTATTCAACTTTGATGCCTAGAAAGTAACTTAATTTTCCTGTGTCAGACATTGGAAACTCATCTTGTAAAGTCTTGACAATTTTCTATTGCAGCTGTGTTGATGAAGCAGTGAGCACAATATCGTCCACGTAAAGTAACAAATACGCCGTTTTTGTGCTACGTTTAAACACAAATAATGAATTGTCCCTTCTACTTTGTACAAATCTCATTTTCTTCAAAAAATTAGCAAATCGAGCATTCCAAGCTCTAGGAACTTTCTTTAAGCCGTAAATGGCTTTGTTTAACAGACACACGTAATCTGGATGCTCTTTGTCAACAAAACCCATTGGCTGGTGCATATAAACGGTTTCTAGTAACTCTCCATGTAGAAACGCATTCTGAACGTCAAGTTGTGTCACTGCCCATTCTCTTTCAACAACAAAATTGAGAACTGCTCTAATTGTGGCTGGTTTTACAACTGGACTAAAATCTATGCCTTCATCCTGTGATTTTCCGTTGGCAACAAGCCGTGACTTGTATCAAGATAGAGTTCCATCTCCATTGAACTTGTGTTTGAATAGCCAAATCGAGTTGACAATGTTTGTACTTGCAGGTCTAGGAACTAAACTCCAAGTATTAGTTTTAATCAAAGCAATGTACTCTTCAGTCATTGAAGGATTCCAGTTAGGATCCACTAGAGTTTGCTTATAACCTTTTGGTAAAGAAGAAAAATTGTCAATATTTAGAGACAAAATCTGTTTTGGCTTTCGTATTCCTTGCTGTGATCTCGTAACCATCCTTTGAGTTAGAGGATTATTTGGTATACGTTCAGCAAAAGGAATAGATTGTGAAGGTGATCTTTGAGAAGGAGATGGAGCTGTAAGAATTTGTTTTTGAAGCGGTGAAGGTTCTGTTTCAGCTGGAAGAAAATCGATAGGAGAAGGTGTTTGACTGTTTGTTAAAGAATATGGGAAAATGGTTTCATTAAAGGTAACATGACGAGATATCACTATTTTTCTTGTTTTGAGATCGAAGCATCGATACCCTTTATGAAGCAATGGATAACCCAAAAAAATGGAGGGAATTGAACGAAGTTCTAGTTTATTTGAGAGGTTGACATGAGGGTAACAAAGAGACCCAAAAACCCGAAAATGAGAATAAGTAGGCTGTTTCCCAAAAAGAACTATGAAAGGAACTTTATTTGTGATTGCTGTAGAGGGAAGGATATTAAGAATATGAACAACTATATGAAGAGCTTCAACCCAAAAAGAAGAAGGAAGTTTTGCTTGAATAAGAAGTGTACGAACCGAATTGTTGATGATTCTGATCATACGTTCTGATCTCCCATTTTGTTGGGAAGTGTATGGGCAAGAGAATCAAAAATGTATCATGTGTTTAGCAAAATAGTCATGAAAAGCTGAGTTGTTATATTCCCCCCCATTGCCACACTGAAGAGCTTGTATTTTCCTTTTGAATTGTGTTTTGATGTAATTATAAAATTGACAGAATTTTGCAAAAACTTCACTTTTCCTGCGAAGTGGATAAACCCATAAGAAATGAGAGAATTGATCTAAAAACAAAACATAATATTGGATTCCTGAAACGCTTGGGACAGGAGATGTCCACAAGTCTGAATAAATTATTTCAAACGGAGAATGAACAACCGTAGAAGAAGTAGGGAAAGCTAACTTGATGTGTTTGCCAATTTGACAAGCATTACAAGTGGCTGGTAATATTTTATTACAACAAAAATGTGATTGAGAGATCAATGTTTTTAAAGTATCATTGCTTGGATGAGCAAGGCGGCGATGCCATGAATCTGAAGTCTGGGAGACAAAAGCTGAAGCTGTGTCTTGAATTTTATTGAGTGAAGGGAAAAGAGGGTAGAGATCTCCTGTGTTATCCTTGGTATTGAGATCCTTGACAGAAAAACCAAAAGGGTCAAATTCAATTGAGCAAGAGTTGTCTTTTGTGAAACGTCTAACAAAAATGAGCTTTTTGATTATATCAGGAGTGACAAGGACATTATGAAGTGATAAAGCACGAGGAGTATAAGCAAGATCTAATGAACCCGAAGCAGTAACTGGTATGTAGCCTCCATTACCTATAATTACTGATTTTCCAATGTTGGGATTAAAATTATAAAGGAGAGTTGTACTTGAACCTGATGTTAGATGAGATGTGGCACGTGAATCCATATACCATTGTTGATCAGTTGGGTCTGGAAGAGTCATGGTATTGAAAACTTGAGACATATCTGTTGTTGCTGGATACATATTCGGGTTCCCGTTGTTTTGGTTTTGGACTGGAGGTCGTGTACCAAGAATTGATTGATGTGGTCGTTGTGGGAATTGCCAAGGATTCCACATCTGGTAAAGAGGTGGCCAGAAGGGTGGAGACCAATTTGGATACGGAGAAGAAGGGTTGTGTTGTCTCGATGTATTGCTTGAGTTGCATCCCCTTTCACGACCTCTGTAACCTCTGCCACGACCTCTTGTGTTGTATTGTTGAGGAGACGTACGATTGTCAGACTGAGGAGACGCTGAATCTGTGACTGTGAGAACCGTTGAGGAGGAGGAGTGATCATTGTGAATCGGATTTGGCCGGATTGCACGTTTGAGACGATCCTCTTCATCTTGCAACAGTATCATTAAACATAGGGAAATGTTGTCGATGTTTGATAAAATTGATAATGTTGTCAAATTGACATTTAGGCCATTTAAGACATACATTACCAATGTACGATCTTGAACAGGCGCATCAACATTTCGAAGAGAATCTGAGAGTTTCTTCATTGTGCGGCAATAGTCAGCTACCACAATGTCACCAATTTCCATGGTTCAAAGTTCATTGTCTAGTCGAAGCGCTCTTGCATCTTTGTTATTACGGAACTGATTTTCTATGTGCAGCCAAATATCATGTGACGTAGATCTTGTAACAAATGAGCCTTGGAAGAGTTTTGGAGAGAGAGTGATGTAGAGCCATAGTTTCACAATGCCGTCACGTTTCTTCCAAGAAGTGTCATTATCATTGGCGGGAAGGAGAGAGCCGTCAATGTGACCGAGTATGTCACAGCTTAGACAGTGAGTGAGGAAAAGTTCACTCCAGGCATCATAATTACTTTCTTCGAGATCGAGAATTACTAGAATATGGGACTTGATGTTCGAAACACCATATGCCTTATCAGTAATCGGAGCAGTACTAGTGGCAGCCATTGATGCCTTTGAAAAAAAAAGATGAAGTGAGAAGAGAGCGAAGAATTTTAGAGAGAGAGCTGTGGCTCTGATACCATGAAAGATGTTGAAAAAATCTCCTTGAGAAGTCCTCTGAATTTCATTCAAATATAAAGGCTATACAGTTGCTTTCAATCAGGTATTCTTAAGACTCGGAAACAAATATACAGAATATATTAACAACTTTGTAGAAGAATACTTTATATTCTAATATATATATATATGAAAAATTACATTATTACTCGAATATAATTGTTCCTTTTCAAAGTTCTTTCACCAAAAAGAAATAAATATCTAAATGTTCTTCTAGTAAAATAAGAAGGATACCAATATATTATAAACACTTAAATATTGAGCCACAATCCAATTACACACCAAATGGAAGTTAAATTCATAGATCCACAAAAATTAAAAGTTTGAAACCCAATTCCATAATTTTGTTGGTTTGCGATAGTTTGAATGGTTTTTTGGAAGTAAACCAAGTAAGACCATGATCAGATCGAATTTAAAACCCCATTCTAGTAAACTTGATATATTTTTCTCTCCATTCCCTCGTGGATAAAAAATCCCCAAATTCAAAAGTGAATAACCCTAAATCAAAGTGTCATCAATTTCCTGTTATTGAAACAATTTTGTGCACGAAATCAAGTGTAAGTATATTATTATTGTTATTTTTGTGGTATTTCATAGTATGAGCTTGAATCGTGTGTTTAAAATCATGAAGGTAATATGTCTTTTTTTGGGTCAAAAATTGCTAATATTAATTATACTTCAAAAGAGTTTTGGGTCTCAACAAGGGCCTTTTTGGCCAAACAGTCTGCTATTCTATTGTCTTCTCTTTTAACAAAGAGGAAAGAGATTAAAATAAAACAGAATGACAAACTTTTAATATCACGAACAATTCTATAGAGATCTTTCGAGGATGATGAATTCTTCATGATCTAGAATAAATTGAGGTAGTCAGATGCCATCTCGATGTGCTTGTAGTTCAAAGATTTCGCTCCTATCAGAGCGTCTCTCATGGCCAAGGCGTCCGCCATTGCAAGTGAGGATACAAAAGCTTTGATTTATGATCCCTGGTGAATGATCTTGTTCTCTTTGTCTCTGAAACACCAACCCAAACTTACACAATTGACTTTTGGTTTCCTAGCTGCATTTTTTGAAAAGCAACAAATCAGGTTTTGATCCTGTGGATCTTCTTTTCCTTGGTAGGTGGCTAGTACAGTGGGAAGAGTTAATGCTGATCTGGTTTGTTAAACCTCACACTCTTTACTATTTTTAATTCTTTTAAGAATAGTTTATTCCACCGAGA
Source organism: Lepidium aucheri (assembly GCA_900406435.1). Taxonomy (NCBI): domain Eukaryota; kingdom Viridiplantae; phylum Streptophyta; class Magnoliopsida; order Brassicales; family Brassicaceae; genus Lepidium; species Lepidium aucheri. Next base: position 46,174 of record OVBA01000297.1, read on the forward strand.
AGGTTCTTTTTTTCAAATATCAAAAGATTTCAAGATCTCTGCAGGGCATTGTAGATCCAAGAGAAGAGATTCCCAGTTAATCCCACTGGTGGAAGATTAGACCAATTTTCAGATGCTTTCAAGGCTTCATTGAAAGGGGAAAAGGATGTTGGGTCAATTACGATCGCCAGAGGGAGTTTTCCCCACACCTCCTAAGCAAAATGACAATGTAAGAACATGTGATCTCTTGTCTCTGGTTCCATGCATCGAATACACATTATATTTTCTGGAATCTTCCTTTTTGCTAAGTTTTCCCTTGTTGGTATTACATTCTGCGATTCCCCACATTAGCATCTTGATTTTTGGTGGGAAAGTACATTTCCAGATTGAATTGTTCTACTTAATCGGTTGTTCACCCTTGGCACCGTTGGGTTGGTACACTTGTAGATGTGAGAAGTAACCTGATCAAAGTAGAATATTCACCTGATTCATTGAGCAGCCAAATATGTTTATCTTCAGCTTTGAACTTACTCGGTTTAATGTTGAGAATTTCATGTTCTGCTTCAGGCACTAAGCTTTGAATTTTCTGTCTATTCCACTCAATGGTGTTAGGGGAGAAGAGGGTAGAGACTTTAGCCAGGGAGAGGAGCTATGGAGCTGGTCTGTAGGGTCTTTTCTTTTGTGAACAAGACAACCAATTATCTTCCCAAATGTATGTGTTCTCTCCATTCCCTAAAATTTTTCCAACATGGTTTTTAGCAGTTCTTTTCCTATTTGAATACCTTTCCATACGTGAGAGTCTGATGGGAAAAGGAGCTTTCTAGAAAACTTGTGTTTAGTGAATATTTCCCAAGCATTATCCTACTTAGGAGGCAGTTTGAATTTTGTAGTATTCTTTAGCTGCTTTTTTGCTAATAAGGCATTGTTAAAAGCTTGTATTTCTCAAAAGCCAAGTCTCCCTTATTGTTTGCTCCTAGTTAGCTTTTTCCATGCAACCCAACAAATCTTCCTTGATTTATCATTTGTGTCCACCAGAAGCACATTAGTACTGACTGAATCCTATTGCAAAGACTAATAAGGAGTTTATAAAACAACTCATAGAATAAGTTGGGATTGCCGATAGAACATACTTTAGCATGATCAATTTCCCTACCGGGGAGAGTTTTTTTGATGCGCAACTAGAGGCTTTTTGTTTTATTCTATCGACAATTATACTAGAAATATCCTTTTTTCTCCTTCCAAGGTGTTATAGAATTCCTAGATACAATTTCCCCTCCCTCATTCCTTTTGGAATCCTAGATAATCTTTGACTCTTTCCCTTATGGTTGCTGGAGTTTTTGAGGAGAAGGTGATAGCTGATTCGTCCTTATTGATTGTCTAGCCAAAAACTTTCTCATAATCTTTTAGAATTTGAGTCAGGGCCAAGCAGCTCTTTGTTGTGGAAGTGCAGAAAAAACTGTATCATCCACAAATATGAGGTGATTCATGCTAGGACTATGCGTAGCAACTTGTAGACCCAGAAATATACCTTTTGTTAGCGTTTTAGTATTCCTACACAGACCCAACAACACTTCACTGCAGATTATGAAGATATGTGGTGATAAAGGGTCTTCCTGTCTAATTCATCGGGTTGGTTTCACTAGCTCTTCTGTTGACCCATTAATTAGGTATAAGTATAAGAGAGACTCGATGCAACTCATAACCCACCCTATATATTGTTGTCTAAAATCCAATCTAGCTAGGACATGTTCGATAAAGTCCTATTCCAAGCGATTATACGCTTTACTCATGCCGGTCTTCACTACCATAGGACATCTAGATCGAGCTTTTGAGTTTTCTAGGTAGTGAAGAGTGTCGTGTGTAATAAGATCATTGTCCGCAATGACTCTTTCCAGTATGAAAGCTGACTAGTTTTCTGATATAATGTGCTTCAGCACCGATTTCAGCCACTTAGTTAGGATCTTTGAAATTAACTTATAGATCGCATTGCATAAAGCAATTGGTCTATACTCGTCTATCTTCTTTGGCATGTCTGCTTTAGGTATCAGCCTGACATGTGTATGATTGAGAGAACTCGGCATGTGACCGGAGGAAAAGAAAGCCAACACTTCCTTTGTGATCTCGAGGCTTATATCATGCCAAAAGCTTCAGAAAAGGTTTGCAGAAAAACCATATGGACCTGGGGCTTTGTCCGGATGGATTGAGAAGAGGGCAAAGTTTATTTCGGAGTGTGTTGGGGTTAGAGTGAGTTTTCTGTTCATCTCATCCGAAATGACTGGCTGAATTGCTTTCCTCATAATTTCCTCTTTCTCTCCTGGAACTGATTAGAAAGTTGGTGTACTATGGTGAGATGATAGTGACAACTTCATCCTCTTCGAAGACAGGTAGACCATATGAGTTTTCTATTACAGTAAATCTATTTGTTGCTCTCCTTCCTCTTGTGATATCATGGAAATATCCTGTATTTTTATCCCTGTTTTGGAGCCAGATCTATCAGCTTAGCTGCCTCTAATAGTCTTCTTTGGATCGGTAAGCCTCCTTGAGGGTTTGGTTTAGCTGTGCTATTTTGGTTTTTATCAGGTCTTGGAGTTGACGTTTCTGCATCTAAGTCAAATCTTGTTGTGTTCATCTTTTGGATTATGCTTGCTCGCTACTATTTTTTCCACTTTATAATAGGTCATCTGCAGGTTACGATATTTTCTATCCTACACTTGCTCTTGGGTTTTGTTGCCACCACTATCTTATGATTTTTTTGGATTTTAGGGTTGGTGCTAAGGCTTTTATCGTATCTTAAAAGACCCTTCTTTTGAGGGTACTCATCCGAAAAAGGTTTCAATTGGCCTATGATCAGAGCCCTCGAAACAAAGGTATTGGCATCTAGCAGTTGGGAAAGACTCAAACCATGGTACTTTCGCTACTGATCTGTCTAGAGGGCATCTCACAAAGTAATTGTTTCTATACCCTCTCCAAGATAGAAGGTTGCCAGAGTGTTTAAGATCGTACAAGTCATTAACATAGAAGAATTCTCTAAAATACGCAAAGCATTCTTCTGGTATGTGATTCCCTCCTTGCTTTTATGCATTTGAAAGTATTTCATTGAAGTCCCCTGTGGTTAGGATATCTTCATTTTGATCATCCAACATAGCATATAGTTGTGGCTAATTATTTTTCCTTCTCGCTGTGTCAAGTTGTCCATAGAGGAAGATGATGGAGAAGCTTCTATTTTTGTGTTTGATCTTTGTGAGAATGAAGTTTGTCTCTGCTCTTATCATCTCTACTTCAAACTCGATTTTCCAGAATATGGCCAGACCACCTCTGCCTCCTTGTTGAGGTTCCACAAAAATGTGTTTTTCAAGTTTTAGAAAACTCAGTAGCTGAAGAAGTTTTGAGTCAGAGTTCTTTATCTCTAAAAGGAATAAGAAATCCGGGTTGATGCTTGAGTGCATCTCCCTTATTCGGTGAAGTGTCAAGGGATTCCTCAACGCTTGGCAATTCCAGCTGATTAGGCCTAAGGAATACAACTTGGTGGATTTTGTAAATCCATTGCCATTTGCTGGCCAAATTCTGGATTATATGATGATGTGTCAGTTCTTGATTTGGTCTCTCCCATTTTAGAGATTTTCCCATTCTTTTTGATTGTGTTTCTTTGGTCTGTTTCTAAGCTTTGTTCAATTCTCACAATCCGATTTCTTACAGGTATCAAGTTCGGCCTTAGCAAGGATTCAGCTTATGAAAGGAGAAGTTTTTTTGATTTGGACCCTGCCAAAACATGCGGGTTAGATAATCCTTTCTTTTTCAAGGGAAGTCTCCCAGGTATTCCCTTTCGGTACCAATTGTTTTGTTGGTTTTGGATTTTGTAGCCTCATAGTGATTGGTAAAGGAGGACCAGACGTAGCTTAACAGAGATCCTGATTGAATCTAGAATTATACATCTGGTATATTCTCTTCTAGGAAGGATGTGTCACTTACCTTTGCTTTCTCTTTTGGTCTTTGCAGATGAGTAGGAGCATTATTTTCTACATTTTCTTCAAACATACCAGATTCTTGAGCCTGTTTAATTCGCTCCTTACGCGCTTCTCTTTCAAGCTGATCGTCACAGCTGGCATAATGCATTATGACATTGTGGAGGTCACCTAAGGCTTTTCAAAGGCAACTTGGGGAATAGGCTCCATGGGAACATCTTCAAAAGACAATCGTTTAGCAGTATCAGAAGGTATCTCCACTAAGTCTTTTGGCTGTTTATCATGGTCTGGAGTTCGAAATTGGACTTTCTCTGATGTGATAATTTGGGTTTCAATTTTAGTTAAGAGTTGCTTTGGCTTAATCACTTCTCTCCAGACAGGTTTGTCAGATTTTTTCCTTGTCTCATAACGAGCAGAATCCTGAGTTCTTGATCTATCCATCTGTCTATCTAATTGGTATCTTGAATAGGAAGAGAATCTTCTAGATTGAATATAGTTCTCTCTGGTTTGCCGTATTGCTCCTTTTCCTGATGAATACTCACTTCTAGAGTTAAACCTTGCACTTCTTTCTTTTTGGTCCAAGAAGGTATGTGTTCTATAGGATTCTGCAGAAATGTTTTTCATGTTGTGGTTAGCAGGGACTTTTTTACTTCCACTCTCATAATCAGATCTTTTTTGCGTGACGTTGTCTCTTGTACCATGGCCTTTGGGCAATCCCATTGCTCGTGGGATAGAAGCAATGCTTTCTAGTTTTTCATAAACCATGGAAGCTTTTGTTTTGGCTCCATTAAGGAATATGACAGTAGCCTCCATTATAAGGGATAGCAGACCATTGACATGAATTTGTACCCAAGCCGTTATAGTTGATATATCAACCTTTTCCCCAAAATCAAGATCTTCACCAATGTTTCTTATAATGTTTTCAATTTACATGTGGATCTGGATTCCTTGGACCGGAATCCAAAAGGGAATAAGAGAAGGGAATGAGGTATCTAGAGTTTGTTTCCATTTTTGAAAAATGATCATCCATTCAGCGAAGTGGAAAAGCCTATTATCAAGCACACTTTGGAAATCTTTTTCAAACTAAAATTGGAATTGGAAGAGCCCTCATCCTAGATATGCTCCTATTATTCTCCTTGTGAGGTTCCATTGCTCAATGAAGAAAGGGATAAGAGATCTGACTCTTTGAACTGAGGGGTTTGTAAGATAGCCCATTAGAGTGAGAAAGTGCTTCTTGATAAGCAAAGACTTATCAGGTTCTGAGACTAAAATCCGGCCAGATCTTGGTGGTTTATGGGCTGCTAGCTCCTTTTAGAGCCTTGAGAGGTATGGTGTGACTCCATACTAGAGGTAGGGGTTTTGGTAGGAGGGACTTCACACAAGGGTGAGAAAACTTCACACAAAAGTGAGACCTTTGCATAAAGGTGGGAACTTCACACAAGGTGAGAATTTGTACTTCACATGGGGGTAAGATTTACTTCACAAAAGAGTGAGAGGTTACTTCACAAAGAGGTGAGAGTTTCTTGTTTCCGAAATGCTGGAACTGAGAGGTAAGCATCTCCTTGATACTCAAAGAGTGAGTGGAGAGATCTTCAACCTAAACTCTTCATGCTCCATGGGAAGGAAGCAGAAGGAATGACATGTAAACTGTAAATAGTAGAAATAGATCCAAACCGGCAGTTGGGCAAGATGATTTTCGTCGGGGAACAAGGGAAAAACGGCAGAAAAGCTTGTCGGAGTTAACGTAATGTGTTTAAGGTATTCTTTTGGTTGCTATTGCTAGGTCAAAATCTTTATTATGGTGATGAGTAACAAATTTGGATCTTCAAGGAGAACATCAAATACTCGTAATAGGATAAAATAATTATCCTTCAATTATTTCAATGTAAGTTTTTATGGTTTTTTATATTCAAAATTTTTAATAACATTTCGTATTGCTGACAAAAAAAATATCATAGTGTTTGACATTATCAACATACAACTATTTGACTATAAAATAAATAAATGAAGAGTTAAGATCTTTTCTCCAACACAATGTGATATTCTCTCAGGCACCAATATCGAGATTTTTCTACTTTTCTTTTTCTTGTTACCGTCAGCGGTGGCCTTTACCATCGGTGGCAATTTTATTCTTCATCATTTTCTCCTCTTTATTTCCACAAAACTTTTCTGGTTTTTCTTCTTTGTGTTTTTTTTTTTATAATTTTGGTGATTGAGTTTTTTGACTACTCCAAGCTGCTGAGACCGACTCGTTCACCTTCCATCTCTTAATGCCTCCAGTCCAAACCTTCAAAATCTGTATTTCCTTGGCTCCAAAAAGGTTTAACTAGATCTAAAGCGTTTCTACCTCCACACTCGTGTCAGAGGTCGCATTTCTTGATCGGTGTTTGCTTGGTCATTGAAGTTTTCACCAAAGTTTCATCTTCATCAGCAAGCCACTTCATCACATCTACTTGCTTTCTCGTTTTCGGACTGGTTGGAGAAGCGGCTCGAAGCCGCTGACGAACTGGGTTTAAGAACTCATTTCGAGATAGCCAGAACCTTTACCAGGGATCTGGTGATGATGTCAGCGATTTTGGTGCCGTGAACCGCTTTCCACAGAGGTGTCTCTCGATTAGGATCTTCATTGGTTATGGGCCTTTAGTTTTGGCCTCATTCACAAGAAGGTATTCTATAAAATTTATTTTATTAAACCCATTAGACTATGAGGTGAGGATTAATCATTGTTTTTGGACCTTAGAAAAGATTTTTGTGGATATCCACTAGCTGCAAGGCTTTTGAGTAGTCTATTTCATCAATGTATTATATATTTTCTACTTTAGTAAGCCCATTAAACTTTTCTATTGAGAACAAAAAAATTTTAATGGGCTCTGGAATGAATTTTTGTGGATACCTAATAATTTTAAGGCTTTATTTATGGTTTATGTATCTGAAAATAAAATTAGATCCCTTATTATCCTCCAAATGGAAGAAACGTGTGCCATGCCTCTTTTCCGCCATGAAGGTTTTTTTCAAAGCTCAAGTTTTCAAAAAAAACTCTCATTTTAATTCGACTGATCTGTATGGCAACCAAATTTGGATTAGTACATAACCTATTTCAGAATCAAGAACATAAGTCTAATTTTTATTCAAGACTCTCGGTATGTTCGAATTTCTCCACATGGATGATTAGTAATTTTTTATTCCCGGAATGTAGCTTGTTTTCATTAATCAAAAGGTTTAACAAAAGTTAGGGTTACAAGCAAACAACCTGAGCTGATTAAAGCCAAACAAGAGACTAAAATTTAGGAGGAAATAAAGGCTAGACCAAAAGACTTGGGACTTAAGAAAGATTGACTACAAACCACTTTAACACTTAATTAAAAGAAAACCAGAGAAACATCGCAAATGCTAATTTTTCATGAAGGTGATGAGGTTAAAAGGAACGAGGATTTTTGCATGCAGGCTCTGCTTCAAAATCAGGGTATCTTTTCCTCTTAGTCTCACGATTTATGAGGAGTTAAGCATCAATTTGAGTGGTGGATGTTGCTAGATTAAGCTCCAAAGCGGCAGAAAAATGGTTAAAATCAGCATTGTGAAGCTCGATGTCTCTAATGGTGTCAGATTGTGATGAGATCCCATTCACTTGATTAGCTATTGCTTGAGGCAGAAGAGTTGTTTGGAGGGTACCTGGGGCAGTTGCTTCCTCTCCTCTATTAGAAACGTAATCCATCTGAGACGCTGCTGATGAGTCTTCATAATGTTGCGATATTAGAGATGAGTGTGGAGATAGTCTGTTGGTTGAGGAACGTAAGAGCAGAGTCCTGTGTCATGCGTGATTTTTTGGCAATTCAAGTAAAAATTGTTGATATCCTCATAGTGGAAAAAAACAAAAATCTCTCTCCGTTATGGAAACGGACTGGTTTGAAAAACTTCAGTTTGGCAAAAGGGTTGATGGTTACTCTCAAACCCTCACCAGAGAAGATCTTGTCATCGTATCTCCTCTCACGTCAATCTCCAGTACTTCTCCAAGAGTGCGAGCAATGAGGCGGACCGTCATGGGAGATGCATACTGTAGTGGGAGATCATGCAGTTGAATCCAAACCGGCAAGGATGATAAGAAGTGTGGAGGTTGATTAGCTTCCTATCGTTTGAGGAGCACTGGCCAGCCATTGAACATTATTGGTTGACGCCGTAGGATTGATAACAGATCAGTCTCTGAGGAGAAGAGGAACTGGATGTAATCATAGTCTATTATCCGACCATAAACTCGTGTTTCCATTCTCCACTGACGAGGCAAACCCTGAGCCATTTCGAGCAAATTTTGCTCGATGTAGTTTAAGGGACGAGCAACTAGACTGTAGCGGCTCATTTCAACAGTGGAGGAATAAGCGTAGTTGGGGATGTATATATCATCATCTTTCCGACCCATATGGAACTGATCCATTGTAGACCAAAAGTTGTCAGCCATTTTTGAATGAAAGTTAATTTGTTTTTTTTTTTTGGTAGTGAATGAAAGTTAATTTGTTTGATCAGAGAGAAACTGGCATAGTTGATTATATAGCCATTTAGAGCTTGTGTTCATGATTGATAATGAACACGTGGTCATCAGCCGGTAGTACAAAACCCTTGGATAACGAGAGCCAATGCATGGCCAGAAGATGTTGAGTAACGCCGCCAAAGTATCTGTTTAAAAAATCTTCAAAAAGATTTGGTAGTTTTGCAGCTTGGAAGCTGAATGAGTGATGGATTGTAAAAGGACACTTGGGGACAAAAAAGGTGGAGGAGTGTAGTAGTTTACAAAAGAGGTAATGATGAGGCTAAAATATATTTTAACGTATGCTATATGGAAGCGTGAAGAGGAAGCATGGGAGAGAGAGATTGGAGTTCGTGTTTCGAGATTATCTGAGAAGACGAGGGGATTATTGTGTGTTATTAATGGGCTTAATCATTAGTAATTAGTGGGTTTAATAAAGGATAGACCAAAGAGGGGTTTAATGACCTTGACAGGTTAGTACGAGGAGAGCATAAAGTCTGATATGGTGTTGGTATGGACAGGTGATTGTGATGTTTGCTATAATTGGAATTAATGCAGTATTAAAAGGATGAAAGCTAAGTTGGAATACCGTACCCCACTTAATCACTGAATGAGTTGTCTCTGACCACACTGTGAGCTATTTTATTCGCCAATGAAATTCTTGTGTGCGGGTTTGATTGGATACCTACTTCTTGAATGTTCTTAAGTAAGTCTTTAATTACCTTGAGATGGTGAGAGAAACTCGGCCATTGGTTTGGATTTGTAAGCGGTTGTAAGATGGTGGGAGAGTCAATCGTGATGCTTATTGGAAATGTCTTTAAGTCTGTTATACTTTGGAGAAGCCAAGTCAAACCTTGTTGTTCAACGTGAAATTTGGTATTCACATTGTAAAGCACATGTCTTGAGTGTATTGTGGAGTTGGTTTCCAAGTTTTGAATAATCCATCCCCCAACATGAAAGTTGGAGTATTTGCTATAAGCTATTGACACTGACTCTATGAATTTATAGGAGTTATTGGAGTTATTGGTAACGATTCTTGGGCTGAGTATGGTCTGTCCTCCCTTAGCATTTGTTGAGGTAGCTCTTTCTTGTTAAAGAATCCACAGTTTAGCTTCATTTACACAATCTAGCATTATTGCCTTTATGTCTGGGAGGACTTGCTGAAAGGTGATAATCTTCCAGATTATCCATAAAATCCATGGAAATAGAGTGCGGACTTCTTTTGGGTCTTGTATATTGTGGCTACATGTAATGAGGTCATTAATATTGATAGCCAAAGATGTAGTATAGAAACCAGATGGTGGTGTTGGGAAATTAGTTAATCTCCACAGTTATCTGGCTGGATGGCGATGGAAGAGCATGTGGTTGACAATTTTTGGTTCATTTGTACATATTCTGCAAATATCCGTGATGGGAATAGACCTTTGTGCAAGTCTAACATTGACTGCCAGGGCTCCCTCTATTGCTCTCCACATAAATCTTAATCTTGCTTGGGGCTTTAATTTTCTACAGCTTTGAGTGGAGAAACTGCTGGTAACTTAGAGATGATGGTGAAGAAAAGATCCCAACTCATTGAGGTTGTTGCATAGCCAATAGCCGCTCTTGACTGTATAATTCCGGACCTAATTAAACTCCACAGCCATCTATCTTTGTCTTCCATGTGCACTTGTATCCTCTTTATACGAGGAATTTCTGAATGATGGAAAGTATTCTGTAATAAAGTTTCATCCCATGTATGTCCTGTTAGGAGATTAGCTACTTTAAGGTTAACATCAAAGATAGCATCTCGACTGATAGGTGTACGCGGCTTCTTATCAAAGATCCATTTGTTTCTCCAGACATACGTATCCTGCCCATTACCTATACTTCTAATCAGTCCTTTTGTTAATAGTTCTTTTCCTTTATATATACTTCTCCAAGCATACGACGGTCTTATACCCAGTGAACTATCCAAGAAATCCATTGAGTTATAATAGATATATTTATATACTTTGGCAAACAAAGAGGTTGGATATTGCAGGAGTCTCCAAGCTTGTTTAGCCAGTAGAGCTGTATTGAAATTTTCAAAGTCTCTGAAACCCAAACCTCCCTTATCTTTGGACTTACATTGTTTTTTCCACTCCACCCAGGGGATTTGAGGTGTTAGAGTTAGTATTCCACCAGTTAATCTCACTAAGCTGGTTAATTTCCTGCTGTGTTTTGGTCAATTGAAAACAGGACATCGTGTAAATGGGGAGTGACATTGCAACTGTTTTGAGCATGATCTCTTTTCTTCCTGCAGATAGAGTTTTAGCAAACCATCTGAATGTTTTGTGCTTCAAATTATCTATGAGGGAACAAAAGATCTGTGTTTTAGGGCCCTTCATGAGTTCTGGAAAGCCTAGATATGTGTCTATCCCATTGTTTAAATATATAGCTAAAATATCCCGGATATGGGTTTGCTCTTCATTAGATGTGCTACCAAATAGGATGGCTGATTTGGAGTAGTTTATGAGCTGTCTAGAGGCTATGGTATAGTCATGTAAACACTCTTTAAGTGTTCTGGCTTCTTGTGGTGTAGCTTTGCATGCAAAGAGGTTGTCATCCGCATAAAGCAAGTGGTTAATTTTTGGGCCATTGTTTGGGAGTTTGATGCCTGACAATCTATTTTGAGATGCAAGAATGTGCAATTTACCAATCAGTGCCTCAGTACAGAGAATATAGAGATATGGTGATATTGGATCGCCTTATGCCACGATGAGGGTGTATCAGCCCATGTGCTTGTCCATTGATGAGAACTGAGTACAAAATAGAAGTAACACAGTTCATAACCAGAGTTAACCACTTAGCATGGAATCCTAATTGAGTTAAAGTCTGTTTAAGAAAGTCCCATTCCAGTCAGTCATAAGCTTTGGAAATATCTGTTTTAACCACCATATAGTTTGTGGTAAGCTTCCTGGTAGAGATGCGATGTATCAATTCCTGAGCAATCATGAAATTATCTGTTATGAGTTTCCCTGGAGTGAAAGCTCCCTGAGTTTCAGAAATGATTTCAAGTAAGAGGGGGTTGGAGTCTCTTTGTAATGACTTTGGAGACTATCTTGTACATCAAGGAACAGAAGCTGATAGGTCTAAAACCTGTCATTTGTGTTGGCGTTTCTTTCTTTGGAATAAGGCTTATATAAGTATAATTCCACTCCTCTGGTATGGATCCCATTTGGAAGATTTCCTGAACTTCTGCGATTAACTGAGGGGAAATGTTGTTCCAATAAGCTCTGAAAAACCAACCAGTCATACCATCAGGACCCGGGGCATTATCAGCTTTTATGTTGAAAACTGCATCTTTTATTTCCTGTGTTGATATTGGAGCAAGAAGTATGTTATTCATATCCTTAGTAACCTTAAGTGGAATACCATTTGTAAAATTGCTGATATTGGAGGGGTTGGGTGATTGGAATAGATCTTGAAAGTAACTCGAAGCTGTAGAACCTTTTGAGCCTTCCAAATATTGCTTTTGGCCAGTGGAATCCTGAAGACATTGTACATTATTGATTTTCCGTTGCTTATTGACACTGTTGTGAAAGAATTTTGTGTTTGCTTCTCCATCTCTCAACCATTTTGCTCGAGATTTTTGTTTCCAAAATTCCTCTTCTATACAAACTTGGTGGAGAAGTTTGGATTTGATTTGAGTTAGCTTTTCAAAATTAGGAGAGCTCTCGGTGACTTCTTCTTAGAGTTGTTTTTTTAGTTGATCAATCAGTGTTAAGGCACAAACTTGCCTTTTCTTTTGCCATTTACTGATAGACTGCCTACAACTCTTAATTCTTTCCACCACATTTGAGTTTTGTAAAGCATTCCAACTATCCGCAATTGTTTCTGAGAAGTCCTTGCAGTAGATCCATCTTCTTCAAAGAAGAAACGCTTTGAGTAGAAATATGTTTCAGCCATAAAAGAAGTAATAATTAGTCGGTGATCAGAGCCCATGATGTCAAGGTAAGAAGTTGTAGTTCGGGGAAAAAGACGCCATAACTCTGTATTACCAAAAGCTTTATCTAATCTTATATGTATCCAATGATTTTGTCGACGGCCAACCCAAGAGTAAGTATGTCCATTTCTATTGAATTCTTGCATATCACATTCAGCAAGAGTTCGTCTGAAGGATAGTGTAGTACATGCTGGACGATTTGGACCTCCTAGTTTCTCAGAGTCATCTTGTATTTCGTTAAAGTCACCAACAAGCATCGAGGCCGATTGTCAGTTGATGCTAAGTGCTCTTAATTGGCTCCAAACTTGGTCTCTGAACTGATGAGATGGATGTCCATATATGAATGCAACTTGGATCCAATGCATTCCTATTCGAAGTCTGGTATCTATGATGTGGTCATTGCTTTGGAGGACTTCAAGGTCATTCTTATGTTTCTAGAAAAGTGCCAAACCTCCACTTAATCCCCTTGGATTAAATGGTTGAGTTCCTATATGCCATCCACTTTTGTACTGAAGAAACATACTCTTTGTTATTTTTAGTCTCTATGAGGAATAAATAGTCCGAAAATAGAGTCTTTCTTATTTCCTTCAGACGTCGAACTGTCAGGGTATTCCTCATCCCATGATAGTTCCAACTTAGTATGCTCATGAGGAATCGGGTGACTTAAGGATAGTCATCATATCTTTGTTAGTCTGAGCTCAGGTTGAAGGTGGAGATTTGTCTCTAGTATCTACCATTTTCCTCTTCCTGATTTGATTACTTATCATTGAAGTTTCATGTGCTGTCACATTTCCAGAGTCTGTGGGAACAGGGCTTGTATTGCATTTGTAGAAGTGTTTATGAGACATTTGAGGAGCGTTCACTGATGATCATAGTGTTGTACTCAGGGCAGGTTTGTGTGATGACTCCACTGATTTTTGAGTAAGGTTAAGTGGAGAGGGGATAAGAAACACCTCTGTCTCAGGTACCTCATTAGATTTGTTGTCAGCAAGGTTTTGTGTTGATTTTACTTTTGCATTTGTGGCCTCCCAGTCCTTGGTTATGTTCAAATTTATAATAGTAGAGGTTGAGGCTAGGAAACATGATGTGGATATCTCCGAGGGACCTGAATTGTCTTTGTTTTTAGCTTCTGGAGCATCTATCATTGGCGAGATTATTCCTTGAGATACATCTGTTGATATTTTTCTTCATTATGTTTTGGTGATTGCGGAGGTGAGAGAGTTACCAGCCAATGACAGTGTTGTTTGTCATGTGTTAGACGAAAGTAGTAATGGCACATTTTCCTCACTCTTTCATACTCAAAGGCAATCTTGACAATCTTGTTTTCCGCTAAACGGAAAGCTCGGTGAGGACAAAGCGGGTCATCTAGATCGTAAAGGACTTTAATCCTTATGAATTCATGTAGACTCATCCTATTTTCGTCATGATCAACTTCAATGACTTCTCCAATTGTACTTCCAATGGCTTTAAAAAAGTCTTTTGTTTGGTGGTGGATCGGGATAGTGAATAATCTAACCCAAATTGGGACTTTAGATAGCTTGAGATCCTCTTGCATGTTTGGTTTTTTGGCTAGTGTTATCCCCCAATCTTCGAAATTCCATAATCCAAAGCGCGTGACTGCTTCCAGAGCTTCTTTGGAAGGGAATCTGAATTGAAAGTGATCATGAGAAAGAACAGAGCCGATCACCTTTTCATATGTACGCCAGATTCTAGGCATCATTAGCATGACCCTTGCCATATTTTGTTTCCGCAGGTTTAGGAGTCTGCCAAAGAGGATGTGGTGATGAACTTGTGGGGATGTGTAATTGCCTATTGGCGGGAGGTCCACTGGATCTTCATCCTCTATGTTAAGAGCCTTAATCGCTTCTTGTAGTGATTGTGAGCTCATATTGAGATGAGGCTTTGAGTAGATTTTGATCCGATCTTTTCGTTTTGTAAATGCTAAGTATAAGGGAGTTCTATTGAGAGGGTTTTATTATGCTTTGAGAGTGAGGTTGTGACATGCAAAGAAGAAATTGAGGTGTTGAGTCCAAGCATGTGTTTCAGAGGTTAATAATCTTGCATGCGGTTGTTCCAGGTCCTTTCAATCGTTATCTCTTTATGTTAATTGATCTTTAGTGTGGTGAAAACTCAAAAATAGTAATTTATGTACTTCGTTGAAGTCATATGTTGTTTGCTTAGTCTTCTAAATTTGTGTATTGTACTCTTAATCTTTAATTAATGGAAGAAAGTATTTGAAAAAAAAAAAGAAAAAAAAGTTTTACTATATTTTAAATATATTTACTAAAATAGCAATAATAAAAAAATCATGATAATTTTGGTAGTCAAATTAAACAGCGATGTTTCTCCCCATTACTATTGACTACTTAATTTCAGTAATCCTCTCTTTATTTAGAAATGAAAGATATTGTATTATTGTTGGGCATTCTTTACTAAGCCAAATGACAAAAAAACAGACTTTGAGTTACAATTTTGAACACAAAAATCCATAAGCAATAGTGAAGAATGGTTAAATCCAGCGTCTTCCGAGGAAAGACATTATTGTGAAACCAAAGCTTGAATTGAAGAAGGCTGCCTTGTTGATTAAAAACTATTTTCAGATTTGTTTTATTGTCATTATTAACCTAATAAAATTAAAATATTTATTAAATGGAAAGAAGATAAGACGTGTAATGACAAGACTGATTCCTCTGAAATTTCGAAAGAATGAGATCTCTCTATTACACACCAATTAATTTCTGACAGAATGGGAAAATATAATTATTTACCATAAACTCTAATTAATATAATTGTTTTATTGAAATAAAGTTGACTCGTAAAAAGGGAAAGGTGGCTTAAAGGCCCAAGTAGCCGGAAATAAAAAATCATATTTATATGTTTATATGTGCGCTAAGTCAATAATACCTTTTTTTTTTGAATTTTACATTTTCATTTTTCTTCCCTAATAATTTCTCTCCTTTACTAATCAAAACTTTATTGCTTTTAGACTTGTTGTAGCAAAAAAAACGCGACTTTTCTGGTTTTCCGATGTTAGATCTGCAGCCGTCAGATCGGCGTACCGGAGCTCCGAGTTCTAGCGGCGGTGGTAGTGGAGATGAGCTGATCAGAACCTATAAAGGATGGAAAGGGAATAACGTGAGCTTTTTCTTCTTCTCTTTTTTCTTTTATGATAGGTTTTTGGTTTGTGAGTTTGATTTAAGGTCTTTGAGTAAGATCTAAACCTTTGGTGGAATTAATTGTTGTTCATCCATAAGTTGTGGAGTAACATTATTATTTTTTTGTTATTATTTCTGGGTTTGTTCATTCTTCAGAAGTTTAGAACTGATTAGTTGACTTCTATGAGCTAATTTTGAGATTTTATGAACTTTAGGAAGTTTTTGCAAAATCACTTTTTGGGAGGGGATGTGTTGCTCTTTCTGTTTCTTAATTGGATATTGATTTTGAAACCCTCGAATTTACTTGCTCATTGTTATAACTAGTCTCCATTTTGCTTCCATCTAAATGATTCCAAAGATTTGTGCTTTAAGTTAGAGAATAAGAGATGACATAGCATATGACTCAGCTTTACCTTGTTTGGTTTGGTTTCCTAATCAGTTCCTCATATACTTTGGATAATTTGTCTTCTTAGGCTGATGAGATTGGGTTGGGTTTATGGTGTCAAAGATGCTGGTTTAGATCTTTTTGGTGTTTATCAAAGTTCAGCCTAGATTTTTCTGGATATGTAATAACAGTTGCTTTCGTTATGTATGTAACTAAATTTGTCTATGATTTATTCTCTGTTAGGTGTTCTTCCTTGGAGGAAGGCTCGTGTTTGGACCTGATGCTCGATCTATTCTGATAACCATCTTCTTGATTACAGCTCCTGTCATCATTTTCTGTGTTTTTGTTGCCAGAAAATTTTTAGACGATTTACCTCACCATCGAGGGGTATCAATTTTAGCTGTCGCTGTTGGTCTGAATCTATTAGTGAGTTCCTCTTTCTCATAAATGTTTGTCCCTGATTCTGATTGTGCTTCTGGTGCAGCCTCTTACTCTTGGGCACCTTGATAAAAATTTATGTACTTCTTTTGTCCGCAGGATCTAATATTTCTTCTTCTAACCTCGGGGAGAGATCCAGGAATAATACCACGCAATCTATATCCTCCTGAACCAGAGGGTAATGAAGGAAGTGGAGAACCGCGTCTTGCTCATACTCCACAGAGTCGGTTACCTCGGACAAAGGATATGATTGTAAATGGAATCACTGTAAAGATCAAATATTGTGACACATGCATGCTTTACAGACCACCCCGTGCTTCTCATTGTTCGATATGCAATAACTGCGTTGAGAAATTTGATCATCACTGTCCTTGGCTTGGTCAGTGCATTGGATTGGTAATGGATATGGTTCTACCTTAACAAAAATCTTGCATGTTTCCTCTGTTTACATCTCTCTTGTTGAATCTTGTGAATATTAACTCTCTGAAAACGACTATCATCATCTATGATATCTTTGAAAATTAGAACTATCATTGCAGACAATAACTGGTTGGTTAAATGATGTCTTCAGATAAATTTATAATCAACGTAGTTAAGAGGATTATTACATAGACATAGAGAATCTAAGTGAAACTAACAGCAGTTTTGGGGTTTGTGAATGCAGAGAAACTATAGGTTCTACTTCATGTTTGTATCGTGCTCAGCTCTTCTCTGCATTTATGTCCATGTGTTTTGCTGGATCTATGTCAAGCGTATTATGGACGGTGAAAACATAAACATCTGGAAATCATTAATTAAGACTCCTGCTTCTATTGCGCTTATAATCTACACATTCATCTGCGTCTGGTTTGTTGGTGGGCTTACCGGTTTCCACTTGTACTTAATCAGTACCAATCAGGTAAATTTTTACCCTCTAAAAGCTCCTGTTTTTCCTATACCCTGAAACAGTAAGGTAACTTAACATTGGTCTGATATGGTTTGCTATTTTATAATCTTGCAGTCAACTTATGAGAACTTTAGGTATCGGTATGATAGACATGAGAACCCCTTCAACAAAGGAATTATGGGGAATTTTATGGAAGTATTCTGCACAAATATTGCCTTATCTCAGAACAGTTTCAGAGCAAAGGTTTTAAAGGAGCCAGCAATCCCACCAAGGAGAGTAAATGGTGGCATGTCAAGCCCGAGCTTACAGAAAGTTTCCCAAGATATAGAGATGGGGAGAAAACCGGTGTGGCATGAGACAGTAGAAGAAGAGCTTGGTGTCATGGATAAGGACATTGAAACAGCGGTTACATCACGGGATTTGAGCAGAATGCTTCCACCAGAAGAATCTGAAGGACGCGGAATTATGCATTCGAGAGAGTCTAGCAGGGGAAGAAGAGGAGGAAGCTGGGAATTTTCAAGCCGGGTTAACGAAGATTTAAGAACCAGAGATGAATCTGTACCAAACAGAGTTGGTGAGGATAGCTCAGAGTCAGATAATGATGCTTCCAGAGATTTACCAGTTGAGATGTCCAATGCAGTAACAAGTAGAGGCAGAACCGGAACTGGTATAGGAAGGTTATAGTCTCCGGTTTAAGCCAATTACATTATATTAAAAAAAAAGGTCACGAAAAAATTGAGACGAAACACAAGTTGTGATTCATGTTTGATCGTTTGTTTACCTCATTGTAACGTGTTTGTGTAAAGTAAATGTTAAAAGTAAAAATGCTGGTAAAATGTAACAACTGAAATATTTCATTTTTATACTTTTTCAAAAGTCATAAGCTTACAAAAAGCTCCAAAATACCAATTCATATAAAACGAAAATAGGTAGACAATAGATTCGTCAGGTTACTTGGGATAGAAGAAACCTGCAAAAATAAAAATTTATTCAGTTTTGCAGAAGCCGAATTCTTAATACCAAATGTAAAACGAGATTCAACAGCTAGATACCTTAGGTTACTTGAGCGAGAATTCATCTGAAATAAGTTTCTCGTCTTCTTCAAAAACCTGAAGGTTGTTTGACTTCATAAGAAACTCTAGAGCCTTTTCGTCAAACTCCACCAAGTAAGCCAACGTCACGAGCTCTGATAACCGTCCGATCAGATCTTCTCTTTCCCACATCACTCCCTTCGCAATCACCTCAGCGAAACACGTGGCGTATTCCAAAACCTTGCTTTTCCCACAAACTTTCTCCATCTTCTCTGCATAAACAACTCCTTGCTCTCTCTCCCATCTTATCATCCGCTTAGCCTTTGCAATGAGCTTCTCACCCTTTGACGGTAGATTCAGAGTATATTCTGTAGCGATAGTCTCTGAAGTTTCTTTAACGTCAATATCAACAAGCCTCTGCATGATTCCTGAGCGTTCCTCAGCTTCTATTTTGAGAGTTGGATCAGAGATAAACCCGAGAATTAGCTTCACTAGTCCTGGCCCGATCAGATTCTTCTTTGGATCAACGGCCTCTTGTAGCTCAGTTTTGACTTGTGTTATGTTAGCTTCTGCGACCTCAACGCATTTGGAGATCTCTTTGACGCCTATTTTCTTGTAAATATCCATAAGCTTGGTTCGGGACAATGTTGGGATACTTGGAGTTGGATACCAGACGAAAACAGGGAAATCGATGAACAGATCCTTCACGAGCAAGTCATCAGCTATGAACACGTCGCTTATGTTGGACAACAGAATTCCGTCATCGTTGTTGCAATCTGGTGCATTTACGGGCAAATGTGAAAAGGACTCAGAGAGGAGCTGCTCTGCCTTCCTTGTGTAACTGTGTCGCACAACATATGACCAGAACGCACAACACCCGTCGTTGGACAATCTATTCTTCGTTCCTTCCCAATCTTTCCACAACGCACAGTAATCTTCAATCGAAGGGTTGGTTCTCACTCCGAACACAGACGTAAAGAATTTAAAGAGCTCGACTATATCCTCATCCTTGTCAACTGCATACTGGTTTTTCAGAACATTTAGCTTAGATCCGAAGAGCTTGTCTTTGTCATAGAGCACACAGCTAGAAACATCTGCCCACTTCTCATCGCCCGGTAACCAAATCTGGCCTGAAGATGCACATTTCTCAGGTTTCCATTTTTCTTGAACGAGAAATCTATATATCCGGGAAATAGCATCAGAATCCGAATGCGTGTAGATGTTGCTAAAAAGCAACTCGCAAGTTTTTTCTGTATCGTGACCAACTCCTATCGTAATAAGCTCTTTTCTGAATATTTTAAGCTCTGAGCCATAAAACTCTTCGTCAATAAACGGACCATCAGACAGCAATAATTCCCAGCTGTTATCAAGTAAGAGACACTCATTAGGACTGCGGTAACCAGCATGTGTCTTCAACCATTTCACAGAAACCTTTTCAAGGAAGTCATCAGGTAGTTTCTGATATCTATCCTCAAGCAAGAACGTGATGCACTTTAAAAGAGACAGTGCACTTGAAGGAATGATCCGAGATGGATCAGGGAGACTTAGACAGCTAACCACATGGCTCATACCTTGTCTCAACTCAACTGTAACTCCCAAGCTCTTTAGCTCTTTCCTGTAATCGTGTAAACCTGTTCCGTACCAGTTGGAGCTGTCATCAATAAAGGGAAGATTTGCAATAAGGCGGAGAGGTTCCCATTCTGAATCAAAGAGAATGCAGTCCTTTGGTGCACGGAAATCGCCTAGTTTGGTATGCAGCCATTGCAATTCTTTGAAGCTACTCATAAGTTTTTCAGGATACTTAAGAGTACTTCCCAGCAGTTTCCTGTAGCAAGATAAGAGAGAAAAGGTAGTATTCCGAGTTAGCCCAGAGGAAGTAGCTTTTCTCTTGAAAGCTTGCACGAACTCTTTCACAGCTTCTTCAAGCTGAAGTACAATACCCATCTGCCTCAACTCCTCTTTGTAGGAATATATTTTGCTTCCATAGAAATCCTCGTCGATCAAAGGGAAGCAGTCAAAAACAGACAAGAGGAAACTCCATTCTGGGTCAGGTATGAAACAATCTCCAGGACTTTTGTATCCGCTTTTGGTCTTGAAGCATTGAGAATTTCTCAGGGCAGTGATGAGCTTTTGAGGACTAAGATATCGCATGCAATCGAGTACTAAGAGCATTGCATCGGCTGTTAGGTTGCTCAGCTTTCGAGGATTCAGATGAGAAACAATTATGCTGTGGCTGTAATTATCGCGAAAGTCAACTTCAACGCCTAGCAAAGCAAGCTCTTCCTTGAATTCAATAAGACTAGTTTCACCATAAAAATCTCTGTCGATGAATGGCATATCACTGATAAAACGCGCAGCTTTCCAGTTCTGGCTGAACAAAACAGCTCCATCTGGAGATCTGTAACCGGACTCAGTCTTCAGCCAAGGGCCATCTTTGACGGCAGTGATGAAATAAGCTGGTGGAATACACTTCTCTCTCAAGTACCTAATGAATTTCAGTATGGAGAGGACGTTTGCTCTTGAAAGTGTTGAAGTCTCAGCTAAGTTCATCAAGTGGTTGCCAACAAATGTGCATGCTTCACTATACTCTGACATAACACCAGCAAGTTTTAACTCATCTTTGTACTTCTCAATCTCTTTCCCATAGAAGCTTCTATCAATGAGTGGAATATCCACAAGGTTTGATCCCTTCTGCAGAATACTTCCCCCTGAAAAAGTATGATAAAACGACTGAGAAGGCGGCCGATAATCAGAGAACCCATTCATCGTTGTTCTCAACCAGCTTCCTCCTGTAACAGAATCCAAAAATTTGGCAGGAAGACAATATCTATTGCATCTAATCCACTCCAGCAGCAGCAAAACATTCTCCTTTTTAAGAGCCCCCGACAAGGCAGGTATAGCAGAATCTGGAGGTTTTATTTCAGGTATATCTCCAGCTTTAGCATTAGATTTTAAGAACCCAAGAAGCTCTCCCCTGTTAGAATAGAAGCCAGCGAACCTGCCAGATGACAAATACTCTTCCCCAAGTTCAATATAACCAATTTGTCTCCACGGATTGGAGCCAACTAAGCTAACCCATTTACCAGCGCTAGCAGGAACAAGAACCCCACTCCTGTTTGTGTTCACATTCCCATAGTTGTCCACAAGCGGCATGTTTTTACAGCATTTAACTGCTTCCTCTTCAGATAAAACACCTTTTGACAGTGAGTGATACAGGAAATGTGCATACGTTATTACAAGCCTCTTATCTCCACCAATATTCTCCTGGAGATGTTTTATGTACTCAGTGACACTAAGGTTGGAGGTAGTAACCTTCTTTTTGAGCCAATCATGAACAATTTCCTTCTTGCTGAATTTTCCCAACGCTGTCCGGGTTATTTGTGGTAAAAAAACAAACTTATCCATGCATCTAAATTCTTCATTCCAATCAAGTAGCCACGCTTGATTCTTTGAGAAGCATAGAACTCGAGGACTGAAATCAGCCAAACTACTAAGAGCAGTAACTCCCTTTTTGACAACATACTTGATAAGTGGAACTTTAACCATGTTTGAAGTATGAAATCTGGACTCCCAGTTCTCAGCGATGAAGAGTAGAACCTCCCAATACGTATCTTCTGACACACTTGTCACGAGATCACAACCCTGAATACACTTTACATACCAGTCGTTGTTGACTTGCCGCAAACCTAAGAAGTTCAGAACGTTATCATATTCTTTTCGGTCGAATGCCGAATTAAGAACATATATCCCATGTGATGAGATGTTTTGCAAGCTCGCACCTTCTTTCCTTGCTTTCTCCAAAATGTCCCAGAAAGTAGGAATGAGACGACCCACTTCACACGGTCTATGGAAGAACTTCTGTCCCAAGTGTGAGATACTTGGAACAATTTCTTCTGCACAAACCCTTGCCCTGATAGATTCTCGGACAACATCTAGCGTTGCGTAACTAGATTGCTGCACAGGCAAGAACCTAAAAGCAGGCAGAATACTAGACACCGGTGCATCAGTCTTTTTGACCAAGGAAGTGAAAGCATTCACAAAAGCTAAAGGAACGCGGCTAAGAATCCCTTGGTTTCATTTATCATCAAGTAATATAGTTTCTCTGGACGATGCAAGGATGAAATCCGCCTGAATTATGAAGGGAAAATTCGTTACCATCTCTGTTGGAAGAAAAGCATATATACCAGGTGAGCCATTTCCACGGCCAAGACGCTCTCCAAATGGAAAGGCCAAAGTTATCACCCAATCCTCTACTTCACTTCTCCTATCCACACGATTTTCATGTCTAACCGGAAACTTCTGTCGCCACATATAGTACGAGCATTCTTTTTCAGAGTTTTTCCCCTTTTCAGAAGCTGAGAGATGAATCGTGTATGACTCAGCATCAATGCTCTTCGTCGTCACAAAATTAGTCTCGCTGACAATCCCGATTGAGTTCACTGTGCTGAGCTTAGGATCTTGGCAGTGTTCTCTGATAGAGAGGCGTTTGATCTTTGAAAGAAACAGCAAAACCTCAGGATGGACACTGGAGAGCTGTTCTTTCACTGGCTTTACTTTGTCCCCTTTGAGAGGCAAGATGATAGTTGTAGTCGGAAGAGCAGAACTAGAACCATACATCCTTTGTAAGTCATCAAGAGAAGGATGTTGCTCAACCCACTCGGGAACAATGTAGCCTAGTCCACAGTAGCTGCATGGAGCTTCATCAAAGCGAATTTGATAGCCATTACTGAATACATACGGCTGTGAGGTGATCAAAAACACACTCTTAAAACCAATGCCTGCCATAGATAGAAGCAGAGCAAAACACTGTAAGAAAATGAAAGTATTTGAAATTTCGATTGTGTCTTGAGGTCAAATGGTAGTAGGCAAAGACATACCTTTCTCTCCAATGTATCCTCGTTTTCGATTGCCCTTTTTGGTGGACCTTCCAACACTGCAAATCGACTCAATGTTCTTCTCAGAGAACCCTTTCTCATTGTTGAAGATAAGGAGAGTGGCTGGAGCTCCAGTGGCTGTGATATCCTCAGATGTAATTACAAATTCCAGAGAAGGATCTACGCCTTCAGGATACTCGTTATCCTCAGCATTCTGAAAAACAATAGGAAAAATTAGCAGATTCGTAGCAGCAAAACCAATTTCTTGC
Source organism: Lepidium aucheri (assembly GCA_900406435.1). NCBI lineage: Eukaryota > Viridiplantae > Streptophyta > Magnoliopsida > Brassicales > Brassicaceae > Lepidium > Lepidium aucheri. Next base: position 69,633 of record OVBA01000297.1, read on the forward strand.
TCAAAAAGATTTCTTTACTTATAATATACTTATATGTAACTGTAAGTAAACCTTTATAAAAGTCAAGAATTTGTAAAGAAACCTTATAAAATTCATCTCTGTAACATACTTTATAAAAGTAACTATCTTATTCTTAACAAAAAACCATTTCTAGCTATCAACAAACTAAAACCATTGATGTTAGTCAATTATCGTCTAATTTGTTTGTTTGGTAAGATCAAAGATCTGATTGGTAACTATTCAGACCACGATTGTAAACTAGGTAACCCTTGATGCAGGAAGGAAACAAAGCAAAATGGAATTTTTGTTCGGTCCTAACTCAACACAATATTCAACAGTCTAATGAAGATTCCAAAAGTCTATTGAAGAATCCAACAGTCTATTGCATAGAGACTCGAGACTTAACTTGCGTATTGAGAACATCGGACACACATACTAAAAAAAACACATTTTTTTAACCTCAAAACACACAAACAAGTGAAAAGTTAGTGTTTCAAATAAACGTACTTGGATGAGTTCCATAAGAAAGTGAACATCTTTAGCGTAGAGTTCAGCGGAGAGATTCTTCACAGCCTGATGAAGATCTTCAGTCAACGGATTATCAGCCCCACCGATTGAAAACTTATTCTTCCGAATACTACCAATGTGGTTCTTTGCCGATTCAGCCATGGTTTTTTGTTTCTCTAACAGGTTTCGTTACTCGTTGCGTTGTGAGGAACTGGAGAGAGGAGACTAAGTGAGGGATATAAAGAGAAAAGAAAACTTCGTCGGGAAGGTAAACTTGAGAATTAAGGAGTTGATAAAGAGAAACTATTAACGATGATGTGACACTTTATTTGTACGGGAAAACCAAAAGACCATACTTTGATTGGCCCGAGAAAAAGAAGGAAAAATCCTCTTCTACTGTTTGTGGAAAATTAAGAAGAAAAAGTTATGCAACTTCCGATATCTAAGTATCATCTATCAATTTCTTTCCTTTCCAATGTCTCTTAAACACATTAATTACGAGACTGTTCATAATCAATACTCGTTTGAAGCAAAACACGGATTGGGATTTATAAACGGTTTGAGTTTGAAAACCACCTTTTTCGGTGTACCCAGTTAATTAAAATCTTGTGGGGTTTGAGTTTGAAAATATGAAAATAAATTTATCGTTCCCATATATTTCTCTACTTTGTTTCCTTTTAATGTCGATTATCTCGTAGCTTGTTATTGATAAATGAAATAGACATGAAGCAAACTTGAGAAATATATGGGGACGTATGTAGGTAACTATAGAACATGAATATTGTTTGTTTTGCATGATCCTTATTTTTTTTCAACAAGTAATTATTGGGTTGACAAGTAACTTGAACACAGTTTGATTTTGGCGCAGCGTATCAACGGTAACTCAGCTCAAATCTAAAGTTTTAGTTAAACCTTTAGAAACCTGACTTCTTGAATCGAAGAACTTAATCAAATTCGATGCAAGGCTCTTGTGTTGATGAATGTTTCAGGTCAACGCAAGGTTTTAGAGAGAATTCTAGTTTATTATCTTTCAAAACTGAATATCAAAGTATAACAAGAAGACCTTAAATAGGTTATTGGAGTCGGTTAACAAACCTCCAAACCCTAGATAAAATAGGAAAAACTTAAATATAAAAGACAATTAAACTTAACTAAGAAAAGGACATTCTAAAAACACGTTTGAATGAGACATGGGTTGCTTGGCGGTGAAGTAATCATGATGCTGCATCAAGTCCCCCGGTGTTAGAAAGATTCGGCCCCGAATCGGCCGCTGTGTCTGGGGGAACAAAACGAGAAAAGTAACGGACATTAAACACATCAGATGTAGTGATGCCATCCGGTAACTGAAGACGATAAACATTGTCATTTATGCGTTCAAGGACTGTAAGACGTCCAATCTTTTTGGCCTTAAGTTTGTTATATGCATGAGCTGACATCCTGTCTTTTGTTAAAAATGCCCAAACGAGATCACCAACCTCAAAAATAACACGACGACAACGAGAATCTGCCGCTGCTTTATACTTTAAAGAAGAAGACTCCAAATTTGAAACAACCTGAGAATGCACTTTGTGAATGTCGTCGATGAAATCATCAGCCACTCCATGAAGTCGCTTACGGTCTGGAAGAGAAGTAAGGTCTATCGGACCACGAGGCAAGATTCCATAAATAACCTAGAAAGGGCTGAAACCTGAACTGCGATTGAGAGAGTGGTTGTGAGCGAACTCAGCTTGAGGAAGCTTAGAATCCCATGTTTTAATAGACTCGCCAACCAGACAACAAAGTACGGTTAGTGACTTCAGTCTCTCCATCGGTTTGTGGGTGATAAACGGAACTCATGTCAAGGCTAGTACCTAATAATTTCCAAAGAGAGCGCCAAAAATGTCCTAAGAACCTAGAATCACAATCAGAGACTATGGAAGATGGCAAACCGTGAAGACGATACATCTCTTGGAAGAAAAGACTAGCAACTTCAATGGCATCAGTTGTACGATTGCAAGGATGGAATCAAATCCTTGTTGAGTGCGCGGAAGTCCCATCATGAAATCCATGCTAATGTCAGTCCAAGGCTGAGTCGGAATTGACAATGGAAGATAAAGTCCTGTGTTAGTAGCATGTCCTTTAGATGTCTGACATGTAGTGCAACGCTCAACGAACCTTTCCACATCGCACCTCAAAGCCGGCCAATAGTATGAACTAGCAAGAAGGTTAAAGTGCGATCTCGACCCACATGACCCTCATTACGGATCTCTGCTATCAGCTGCAGCCGAAGGCTACAATCAGGAACACAAAGTCGATCCCCACGAAACAAATAGCCATCATGAATAGTGTAGTCACGGGCGATTCCTGCTTGAGCATCGTGAAAAAGATGACCAAAATATTCATCCGATGCATACATATCCACGAATGCAGTAAATCCCGGAACAAAGACATGTAAAACAGCCAAGACGGAATAGTGACGGCTTAGAGCATCGACTACCCGATTAGAGATGCCTGAGGTGTGCTTGATGATGAAAGTAAATTGTTGGAGATAAGAAACCCATGCTGCATGACGAGCTGAAACTTTTTCTTGACTATGGAGATGTTTCAAAGCATCGTGATCGGTAAAGAGGACAAACTCTTTATGAAAAAGATAATGTCGCCAGTGCTTAACAGCTTGAACAGCTGCATAAAACTCAATGTCATACGTACTATAACGTTTACGAGCTCCTCCCAATTTCTCACTAAAAAAGGCAATATGCCGAGTTCATTGACTGAGAACAGCTCCAATACCTGTTTTAGAAGCATCACAATGCAGTTGAAAACCTATGAAAAGTTGGGCAAGGCCAAAATTGGTGATGAGACGAGTTTGCTTTTAATCATGTCAAATGCTGAAGCTGCTTCCGGTGTCCAAACAAAGTGGCCTTCATGTTTGATGCAATCTGTTAGTGGCGCCATTAAAGTACTAAACTAAGGAACAAAATGTCGGTAAAAAGAGGCAAGGCCATGAAAACTTCGTGTCTCTGAAAGTGTCGTTGGTGTTGGCCAAGATTTAATAGCTTAAACTCTGTCTGGATCAACAGATAGTCCACGATCAGAAACTATATAGCCAAGGAAGTGCACTTGCGTAGAACCAAATTCACATTTCTTCAGTGTTGCGAAAAGTTGATCACGACGAAGAATAAGAAAGACTTCCTTCAACTGAACTAGATGCTCGGCTAAGGTTAGACTGAATATTAAAATATTATCAAAATAGACCACCACAAATTTCCCAATAAATGGACGAAGATACTGATTCATAACTCGCATAAAGGTGCTAGGTGCATTTGACAAACCGAACGGCATGACAAGCCACTCAAAAAGACCTTCTCGGGTTTTGAACGCTGTCTTCCATTCATCTCCTGGACGGATACGGATTTGATGATAACCACTTTTCAAGTCAAGTTTAGAGAAAATGGTAGCAGTGCCAATCTGGTCTAGCAAATTGTTGAGACGAGGAATGGGAAACCTATAACGGACCATGATCTTGTTGATGGCACGACTGTCGATGCACATTCTCCAAGATCCATCTTTCTTTGGAATGAGTAAAGCTGGAACAGCACAAGGACTTAAACTTTCCCGTAAGAAACCTTTAGCTACTAGTTCTTCAACTTGCCTTCGAAGTTCTTCATGTTCATGAGGACTCATGCGGTAATGGGAACAGTTAGGAAGAACGGCGTCAAGCACCAAATTGATGTGATGCTGTATATCACGTAGAGGTGGAAGACCGGATGGTAAATCGTCAGGAAAGACGTCTTTAAACTCGATAAGTAAGGCAGTGAATGCTGAAGGAAATGTCAGAGTGGTCGATGAAGAGTTCCGGTTAATGAGGATAACATGGCCTTCTTCGCATAAAGAGGATTCAAATGGCTTATGATGGAGGATCAAAACAGGTGGTGAAGAGGCTATCTTTGACTTAGGTAAAGATGGTTGTAGAGTAAAGTTCTGGTTGTTATAGCGGGAACTATACATGTTAAGAAAACCATCATGCTGGATACGTCGGTCATATATCCATGGTCGTCCTAGCAAGAAATGAGAAACGTCCATTGGCGCTACATCACAATGAGTCTGATCTTGAAACGTACCGATTGAAAAAGAAATTAGAGCACGCCGAGTAATAAGTAGATCCGTTTTCTGATCAAGCCAAGCCACTTTGTATGGGTGAGGATGGAGTTCCGTAGGAAGGTTGAACTTGGTAATCACTTCCTCACCTACTACGTTGTCACTACTCCCTGAATCGATAATAAACTTACAAACTCTACCACCAATAGTGCACTTTGAATGAAAGAGATTGTGTCGCTGAGGATTGTCATCGGATCCACGAGGAGCTAGGCATATGTGTCGAACCATGAGAGATGTGCCTCTATCTTTAGTAAGAATTACGGGTTCATCAGAATGTCTAGCATTATCTTCATCATATATGACTTCAACATCATTACCCAATGTATCAAGAAGGAGACCGCGACGGTTTTGTGTAGGGCAAGCAGATTGGCAATGACCAATTTCGCCACACGAAAAGCAACAAAGAGAACTTGGCCGAGTATTATGATTATCCCCAAAAGGAACAAGAGCTATCTCTGTTTTGGGAAGTACAGAGTCATCCGGAAGTGTTGTTGATGGTTGAGTTGGATGTGTCCGTGATGGACGGCTGCTTGACCATGGAGACAACACGTTTTTTTTAGCTTCAAGGGTAAGTGCTTGTTGATGAGCCTCAGACAAAGTCAACGGATGAAATAAGTTGAGTGTGTGCTGCATTTGTTGTCACAGTCTAGCTGTGAATCTAGCAACAAGCTGATGTTCGGAATCTTGAATGTCGACACGGGTAAGAAATAAGAAACATTCAGTTGAGTACTCAGCTACAGAACGTGTTCCCTGACGTATGTTATAGAGACGTTGAAACATGATCTGATCATAGTTATATGGTAAGAAGGTTTTGCGCAGTTTTGATTTTAACTTGTCCCATGACATCACTTTTGGTTTGCGTACGTGAGTCCTGGTTGCTTTTAATTATGCCTACCAAGCTGCTGCTCTATTACGGAATCTCATAGTAATAACAAGAATACAACAATCTAAAGGAACTCTTTTGAATTCGAGAATTTCTTCAACTGTAACAATCCAATCAAGTAACTCCTCTGCTGTCGAGGCACCATGAATTCAGGGATTTCAGATTTAAAACTGTTTTCCCAATGATTATTGTCAATGTATTCGTGATCTATATTCCGTAGGAGGGGAGGATTGTTGTGAAGAGGAGCAAACGGATTATCATTAATTTCTAACTGGTCTTCATCGTCTTCATCTTGTGCAGCATCATCAGCTCACTGTGCAACAACATCAACCTGTTGAGCTTGTGGAGGTTTTTGAATGTTGAGGGTGATACAAGCCTCAATGGCTATAAACTGGATATGAATTCACGGATTCGACTTTGGTGAGTCCGAATCGATGGAGACTAGATTGTGCGGA